>JASDQU010437828.1:163151-187547 GCA_032191745.1 Picea mariana | reverse complement strand
AGTGCATCACATCACTTTGAGGAAAGTGATGTTGTTTAAAAAGTGCCTTATAAGAGGCAATACTTTGACTTATCCCTTTTTCATATTTTTTTGAAGCTTGGGTAATATAGTATTGATCAACGTGATATCCCTAGTAGGTTCCTTTACATGTGTTTTTATAGTTTCCTCATTAATACTTAGGAGGGAATGGATGCTCTATTTATTTGTACTAAGCTATCCTCCACCAATGTGTAGAATACTTTACCATGTGGAAATAAATTATATTTTGCTTCAACAAATGGGAGATGGAAATTATTGGCCACATTATTTGTCACTTGCCACATTGTGGCACAATCATTCATGTTGAATTCCTTTGAGAGAATTATGTGATGAATCTCTCCATTATCTAAGACCATATTCAATTCCTACAAAGCTATTTTAATGAAAGTGGGTATTTTTAGAGGAATCTTTTCAAGATATGTCTACTAATCATGTGAAAGTTTCCAAGCCTAGATATGGATATGAATGTTTGAAATATCTTGGATTCAAACCTGTAGGCACTGAGCTCTTTCATAAAATTTTATTTACACAACATTCAATTCATTCTAAATTTTCAAGATATAGTCAATAAAGGCATAAAGGCATAGATGTCATACTGGGCACTGAGCTCTTTCATAAAAATTTCTTTACACAACATTCAATTCATTCTAAATTTTGAAGGTATAGTCAATAAAGGCATAGATGTCATACTGGATGGAATTGTAGTATTCAAATTGATTTTCTAAAAATGAAATATTATCCTCATATGCCTTCATTTTCCATTTAATATGAATTTCCTCATGGACAATGACATGTGTAGTTGTAAGTCCAGTAGTAGTAATTGATTTGAGGTATGATTTCCTTGTGTCTAACACTACAAATTTAGTGGCAGTAATTGATTTGAGGTATGATTTCCTTGTGTCTAACACTACAAATTTAGTGGCGAGTAGCATTTCTTTATCATAGATGATTTTTTCTATGTTTATGAGTGTGTATCACCACCTACTTCATTTTCCTATTAAATGTAAACATTTACAAGTTGGCCACCTCATCAACTGGTGTACGAATTGATCCTTCTCCCGCTATGACCATCTGGAGAAAAAGAATTAGCAAATGTCTGAGGATTCTATAATTCCACCATACGTTGTTGGTCTTGTATTTGAGTATTTCCTTCATTTTTCTGATTTTGATGTTTATTTTCTTCTTCTTGTCTATTTTTCTCTGCCTCAACTTCATCTTGAGATTTTTTCTTCAACTCTTCCTATATTCTTCTTTTCTTTTATGCTTTGGCTTTAGATTCTTTTTTATATTGTTCTTCTTTTTCTATTTTTTCAGCTTCAACTTTAGCTTCTATTCTTGCTTTAGCTTCTTTCCTTAATATGTCATTCTCAACATCTAGTTTATCCTTTTCATCAACTTCTTGTTTCTTTTTGGCCTCTACTTCCTCTTTCTCCTTGACATCAACTTCTTTCTTCCTCTTAAATTTATCATCATCTTTGGATTTAGCTTCAACTTCTTTTTACTTTTATTTTTCTTCTTTCGTTGTCGCTTTAGCCTGTGCTACTACTCTTTTCTTAGCCTCATCATCTTCTTTGTCCTTTTCAAGTTCTTCTAATATCTTGTTTTTTTGTTCCTTTCTCTTTTTTTTGTTTTTTTGTTCCTTTCTATTAAATATCTGACCACCAGAAGGTATCTGAGAGCATCATTATGGATGTATGACTTCTTCAAGTTTTGTGCTATCTCATTTTCCTCTTCTTCATTTGGATATTCAACATCAAGCAATCCTTTCCATCTGTTGTAACATAAATTTATATTGCCAAATTTTTTAAATTTCACAAAAATTTTGCGATGTCCTGCCTATCCTTGTCATCTAGAGCTTTCAATCCTTGGTTCAAACAAGTCTTTGTTGTAATATATCTTTGTAAAACTCGTCTCTTTTAAAATCTTTATCTTGACCCAGGGTCTTTAGAGGAGTTATGCTTGTCTCTATGTGATCACCATGTCAAGTTTGGTCTTACTCTAAAACCAATTCTTTTATTCAAGCATATTCTCATTTCATAAAATCAATTTCCCAATTGTAGCTAAGTCCTTGTTTATTTTCCCATCTAGAACCATGTTAAAAACTTAAAATTGTTATTTGAATTGGGTCTTTAAGGACTTAATTTTAATAATAATTAAAATTTAACATTGTGTGTCAAATCCTATGAGTATTATTCAATAAATATATACTCATTACCTTTTGGGTTTGATATCAAATTTGGCATTCTTATGATGATTACATGACTTACTATTCTTAACCTAAGTCAAAATGCCAACTATGCTTAGAATGTTTATGAGGGAAAATAAAGTTTTACCAAGTCATACATCCAAAGTATTACCATGCACCTTAGTCAAGCCAAAGTTCAAACAACCATAGTTCTCACTAGAAGCAGTGGTATTGGGAGCAAGATATTTAAGTGAAGGAGAGATCAATGGCCCTTATTTGATCACAACCCCCAACATGTTCGACATTTAACTAAGGGCGGGGTCATGAAACTTAACCATGGTTTTAACTCAAGTGACACAGACATCGCAGGTCATGGAAAATTGCACTTCCACCTCCTTCATGGTTTTCAAAACCCCGAAGGACCCCAGAAATTGTTGTGGTCCATTGATCTGGAGGACACGTGTATGATCAGATTAGACATTTGGTGGATTTGATGGCTTTTGTTGTATCTCACTGCATGTAGATATTGTTTGTTCTTGTATAGTGAGTTTCCCCTCAATGAGGAGAAGAGCTGGAGTAAAATGAATTATCTTGGTTTGAAGTCTCAATGAGAGGAACGTAATGATTTGTTGAACAAAATCATCTTAAGAACCCTCAAAGAAAACGAGTGCCTTTGAAGATATTTGCAAAGTAATTGTATATATTCTTTCTAATGCTTGTGATGATGGAGATATCGCTATCCACGAAGCTAATGAAGCTGCAAAAAATATATTAAGGGAAAATGCAGTTAGTTTTTATAAGTTGGATGAATATAGAACACAAACTGTGATATTTGAAGTGGGTACTTTAGCCACTAAATCTCAGATTCTGAATCTAGAAGCCAATGAAGGAAAACTTAAGTTTTTTCATTTCCTTTGGGTTAATAATTCAAGTCATCAAAGATGCCAAATTGTTCCAGAAAATCGTTTGAACAAAATAGTGAAGTGTCATGGAATGGGTTTGACATATGCATGCATGGGTATGACTTCAAGATCATATGGTCCATCTTGTTGAGATTTGGGTGCCTTGGAAAGTGGTCCCCTTGTGTTTGTGAGCCTCTAAACACAAGAGGGAAATAATTTGTACCATGTACTTTATGTCTAATTTCACTTTGACTTAGGAGATTTAAGTCAAAAGTGAAATTTGGTCATTTTAGCCTAAATTGACAATTAATTCACTTTGTGGGTGAATTGAGGGACATAAAGTGAAAATATGGAAACCTAAGTAAAGTGGGTTTTGAGTTGAGATTCTTTTGAGATGATCTCAACCATTGATTAGGGATGAGATGAGATTATCTCATCCACAGATACTTTAGGTTTCCTTATGCTTCCTTAAGGAGGGCGCAAGGGCAAAGGAGAGGCTCATTATTCCTTGTTATCTTCACCAAGAGATTTGGGAGAGGAGAATGAGGATGAGGTTGGAGGCATTGAGTGAGGAAATCTTGGGTGCTTCTACATGGAGGCAGCCACAAATCTTAGTCCTTCATTTATTTGTGGAGCTAGTTCTTGCTAGGAGGAGGGCGCACAACTAGCAGGGAGGACTTGTAGAGGTCAATTTTCTTTGAGGACAGTTTTAGTGGAGAGCTACAACATATATTCAGAGTACTCTGGGAGGGTTTCTCCATCAGAGCTTCCAGTTGGCAGAGAGATTCAGTTCAGTGGTTTTGGCAACTTGTGAGGAGGGTGCACCATCCTAGGGCACATCTCTACCATTTGGGCTTGTGTTTCAGCTTGGTTCAAGTTGCTATTGTATCAGGTTCATTTTTTTATTGTACTTGTTGTATTCCACCTTCTTTTCTCCACATTTATACACTCATATTCCAAACTAGTTTTTCCCGGGGGGGGTTTATCCAGGGTCATGTTTACCAAAAATACCTGTGTTCATTTTTTTGTATGCTAGTGTTTAGAATATCATTATTTCAGTTCTAAAAGATATCTAGGTGCATTACATAGATTATGGTATGCATGTGCTAACATTTTATGACAAAAAATACATGCTAGAGCACCTTAATGGCTTATGTAACCATAACAGAACAACAAAGAAGTTACTGAACAGTTTGTTGTTATAAAACATCAGTAAACCCTTGTTTGACAATTGAAACTTAGATCCAACTTGAGGTCAAAGACAGACCTAGTTGGCAGCTTGTTAGGACCTTGAAAATCTTCACAGTTGAAGGTTATAATCTTACTAGTGTTGGTGAAATCTTACCAGTGTTGGAAAAGTTAACAATATTATTGTTGAAAAATGCACGAAGACAAGAGTCGTCTTTATGGACGTTGTGGCAGCTTATGAGATAGTGAACTGTAATTGTATTGAAGTGTAATGTCACGTTACAATGCCAACTGTTGTTATTAACAACACATATGGATGCCAACTAACTTCACTTTTATCTCAAAGTCAACGAATTTATTCTTTTAGCATGAATTATAATGTGGCATTCCTACAATTATAGCAACTTAAATTTATTTTCCAGTGGTATGGGACAACACATTTATTATAGGTGTCAAGTCCTCCAAAATTGTCTTATCTTTATTCTTTTTCATAAGATTTATTCCATATTTTGAGGCAAAAATTGAGTAACAGTTCCATAATTGAAGGGATTCATTCAGAAATCAAAGAGGGTATAAGAAGCAACTGAAGACATTTTAAGAGCGGGGGTTAGTAGGTTAGGAGTTTTGGCAGCAAGGAGTGTGTCCTTTATAATGAACCATGTAAGGCTATTGTAATTTTCTCAAATAGCAAGAGTTAATCTATGGATTCATTGTTCATTCTTAGCATAACCCTTTCTTTTCTTATCTTTTTCAGTATTAAGTTTCTTTCATTTTCATCTATGTTCTTCTTATTTAATCTGTAATTTGCAATCAGATTTATTTATGTTTAAAACATTAATTTGGTACGACCACCACTATTGTTCATCAAAGATTGTTTAAAGATTACTTTGCAGGTGTTATGCTTCTGAATTCACATACTGTGCTCAGTCCATAAAATTCATTTTCTTTTGTTGAATTCATTGTTTAGATGCTCAGCAAAATCATTTTCCTTCATCTGAGCCTCATAGGGACTTCCTTATTCATCGTTTGGTCTAACATTTATTGTTTTTCTCCATTTCTTCCATCTCTCATTATCAAATTTTATTCCTTGTTGAATGAGACTCCATGCCGAATGGATTAGGCCTCTGATCTGAGAGGATTACAATCTCTCTATTATAGTAAGATACCATTTAATATCTAAGCCCTGCATACCAAAATAATCCTTTGTTAATCATTCAAATCTAGAATTTTTGCTAATGATGTAAGTTGATGTCTAGTGATAGTAGGCCGTCAGTTTCTTTTTTATCTTTGAGGGAACCCCCCTTATTCCAAGCGATATCTTCTGGCCTAAAGTTGGTTTAAATATGTCTTGGCATGGTTTCTAAGAAGTCGGGAACCATCTCAAGTTACAACACCATCCATAACCATAATAATATTTCATTATATATATGTGTTGTGTTGGTTTTGCCACTTGGGTGAGAAGAAAACCAACCACTTAGATACCTTGTCAAGCCAACAAGATACCACAGTAAATTGTTAGTTGGTTAGTGGGCCAACAAGTAAATCAAATAATAAATAAAAGGAGATGATAAAAAAACTAAAACATATATGAATTGGAAATGCAAAACTAAAAATAGGAACAAGAGATAGTCACCAATGGATAGGACTTTGATTGATAACACATTGGAGAAATATAAGGATCTTGTGATTTCCCCTCTTCCTCCTTGGGAGGGCCCTTAAGGTCCCCAATATAGATCTCCTTCTCTTCTTACAATGATATGATAACTGTGAAGAATTACCTACCAATCTTCTCAAGAAGTGAGAAGAATGGCTCTTGTTATGGATGCTAGAAAGATTCTATGAGAATGATGGATTCTCAAGGAGCAATTCCAACAGCATAAAAATACACATAAAGTCTTACTTTGGTGCATACATCAAGCTTGTATTTATAGGAATCATTCAATATTTTACAAAAGTAGTTTTTAGGTGTGAATAGGGGCCCTCGTGTAGGTACCTCCCTAGTCCTTAAATGGCCCCAAGGCTAGATTTCGACCTGGATTTGGGAGGATTCTCATGGTACACCTGAGATGGAAGTGTGTGAGGCCCGAACATAATCATAAATGCGTTGTTTCTGCATCTGCATGAGTTTCTTTGATGATATTCGTGCAATCCATGCAATTTGCGCAAATTTGGTAGTGTTAGCATGTGCAGATGTGCGTAGAAAGGCCCTTGGAAGACTGCGTAGAAATTTAAGGAACCATTTGTATAGTTTTGTGATTTTTTTAATGAATCCTATTAATGTTGGAGGTATGTTGTTTGGTGTATTGCAGTGATAATTTATTCGGAGATCAATTGTATTGTTATGAGCGATTTTTCAGTGATAACAAATCCCCCCTTATGTGTGAGGTTAAGAGCATATGTATGGCCGAAATACATCATTGTTTCTTTTTCCTGTGATGTCATTGTGTAGACGAGTTGGAAACAATATTTTGGGGAACTATCAGGGCAGTCTGTTGGAGGAAGAGGGGAAAATCATCCGAACCAATTTTTATATGAAAAGAATAAATATATTTGTACAAATGAGGCAGGCATACCCCATGCTCAAGTCATAGAACCATAAGTATATAATTGTAGTCGGAAAATTTTGATGAAGTGGAAAACTTTAGTGCCCTCAAGGGTGTTGGTACTGGAAAATGACGATTTTGATGAATGAATTTTCTTTTAATCGAGAAACGAACAATTTTGTTGAGTGTATATGACTTGGAGGCATTGATGGCCTATCAAATTCATAAGTCTTCGGCTAGTACTAAGAAATACAATGTTCGCATAGTAAGACCCACCATAACATGAAACTATGTTGAGGTCGAATGTTAAGAGAGAAAACAGATTCAGAAAGCAATGATAAATATTTTTGTGTCATTTGAGACTCCTCATTTATAGGGTAATGAGAGACAAGATACTGCCTTTTTCATGGAAACTTGTGATGACATCGACAGGTAGGGATTCACGACTGCAAGAAGAAAAGGTATCCTTGAAATCAACTGATCAAAAATGGTATTAGGTACTGAGTTGTAGTAAGGTCGATTAACTGGTAACATGGACAAAGTTTAGAATGCTTGAGAATCAAAAACTTCCCTTGGTCTAGGTGTGAATGATGGATGGCAGCAACCGTGAAATGTAATCTGTTTTCAGGGGGACAACCAGATATTGGGATAAACTGTGTTGAGTTGATAAAGATGCAAAGAGATGTGCAATAGGTCAAAAGATAGAGATATGGGACAAAGGGGTCTGGGATACTCACATGTTGGCTGCTAAGAGGATATTTTGCAGAGATACATGCTATAAAGATTAGATGCCCCAACCAAGGGAAACATGGGTTGTTATGCTAGGTAAAAAGAGTCATTGACTGTGATGGAAAAAACTTATGTACCTGCGGGAAATAAAAGGTATTTTATACAATTACCAAATGAATAAAGAATAATTTTAGTTGATGATACACATACAGAAATGGGTGCCCCGATGAAAGATGGATTGGCAAGATGGAGGTGCAAGTATTAGAAGGTAACTGATGGAGGGTGGGGATCCTATGGGTGGGTTTCTGTATTAGGTAAATGGGAGAAGGATGAATTTTCAAATGGTCAACTGATGTTGGATGAGGTGGAGGGATAATAAAAATGCAAAAGTGCATTTATTGTAACCAGAAAAAATGATTGGGAGTTTGAAATGGGAAGGTTAACAATATGATAAGAAGAAATATGAGGTTTTTCCTATGAAGTGAAAAACTATGTGTTGATTTTCCAAATGGAAAATATCGGTGAGACAACTCATGTAGGTGGGAAGGCTACCGGCCTACAGTACCATGATGCAACAGAGGTGAAGGTACTGCAAAGCAGTGTGTTTTAGAACATGAAGGTAGATGTCAGAGGGTGATACTAGTTAATGCAATTGATCCTGGAAGGATGAACTACATGCCAGTTTGAAACATATACTTGAAGGGGTAGTGAGATGGCCATAAATGGATGTGCTATGATTCATTTGAAAAATTACCTACACACCACAACCAAATACTCGAAGTGAATAATACCTAATGATAAAGAACACGTTTCATCTATTTGATGAAAATCATAGTGAGCATATGTACTTGCGCTTGGGGGCTTGATGAGGGCCCCTCAAGGCATCTGAGTAACATATTAAATAAATGATACCAGTGTGTAGATGGGAGTGTCACGATCGTGCTACCATGAATGGTGTGAAAAACAAAGATCCTAGACTCTTATATGGGTGTTTGGAAGTTTGGGAGGTGGGCATATATATAGGCGTGGGGTCTACTATACCACCTCATTTGTACCTATGGTTATTGAGGTCTGGTACTCTACGTGGATGTATTTGAGATATTTTGGAGATCATGGGTGATTGGATTCAACCAGTGAGAGATATCGGTAAGTGATCGACACCTCCCACATTTTTTGAATTGTTAGGTTTTGGGGATGGGGGCTGTATGATTGTATTTATGTGTGGGTAAGGAGATTGCGTGAAAAAATGGTATATAATTGTGTAGGCTTACATGGTATAATCCTTTTGGACTAGGTGTAGGTGAGAGATGACATAGTAGGATGCCATTTCATTGGAGAGAGAGGGATTGGGAGCACCTCTGGGGGGAGTTGCGGGAGAATGTCCATGTGTAGTGGCAGTTGGCCTACTTTGGGGTGTTGAAGTTTTTTTATACCTCCTGTGAGGTCACGGGAGGAGCTATTGAGATTCTTGATTGAGATGTGGAGGCCTAACATGTAGGAATTTTTGGTCCATGGATAGGAGGTCCGCTTTATAGTTGAGGTGGACATATACTTTTTTACGGGGCTCCCCTTTAAGGGAATACAGATGGATGCTCAACCCTAGATGTCGAGGGGAGAGTCAATGTATGATATGTCTCTTCACCATTGTTCAATTGTGGATCCATTGACAGGTGGATCGATCAAGCTAACGATGATTGATTCTATATTGACATGGGTGGTATGTGCTATGGTGGTGCATATTTATGGGTCGTTGGGGACCCAATTCATTTCAGGTGCACACCTAGGGGTGGTGGAGAGTATCTTGGTTGGTGAGACCTTCGCATGGGCATGGGTGATGTTATCATGCATGATAGCATATTTGGACTGGTGCATCATGGAGAGATTAGGGGAGTTCACCTTTGGGTTGGTCGTCTACAGTTTCTTTTAAAGAGGGTTGTATTATTGTGCCCTCAGGTGATCTTAGAGACACCACTTGTTCGAGAGTTGCAGCTGATGTGATGGGCACACATCTTGGCTCACCATGGAGGTGTAGAGGTTGACCACTATTTACTGGTGATTTTGAGAGGATTTAGAGGTAGTTGACTCTAATCATTTTGGAGTATCTATATGCTGGTATGGACTATCATCAGGACCTAGACATGGTCTTTCCTCTGGGGAAGGTTTGGGACCATCAAGGTGAGTATTTTCTTATATGTTTTTGTATTTTGATGGTTTTTGGTTTGATTTTATGCAGAGGACTGATGGATCACTTATGCTTATGTGTTTGCAGATGTTGGATCGAGAGGGCGCAAGGCATAATTTTCCCACGCTAAAGCATGAGTGGCCCAGGGGGGGAGGAGAGGACTAGGAGGCACCATCGTCATGATGGCCCTGGGGTAGGTCCAACTCATGCCCCAACTAGAGATGTTTTTGTAGAGTTGTTGCATGAGATGAAGGAGTTGTGACATCGTTTTGACTAAGTGTTACAGGGTGTTACCAAGGCACATTGGCCCCACATCCAGGATGATGAGTTCCTGGAGCACTGGGGAGGAAGACTAGAGTGGCAGGATTTGGTGCGTCGTGTCTCTATGGTTGGAGAAGTGGTGACAGGGCATTTTCCTTTTGGAGGAGGGATGCCCCCAACTGGCGAGGGACCACCAGTAGACCCTTCGACTAGAGAGATTTTGGAGTTAGGGGTATATGTATGTATGTATGTATGTATGTATGATGTTTCATTCTTCTTGTGATATCTCACACATGTGTGATATAATGGTATGTTTGCTTGTTTATTTGTGATGGATGAGATGAATTATGCTAAAATGTTGTATTTAATGTGATAAATGTGAATCTAGGACTTGATTATCCATGTGATAAATGCCAATATAGGACTTGATTAGCCATGTGATAAATGTCAATATAGTTACTTGCAAAAGAGGCATGGATCATGTACTTGATACACATTATTTAGTTGTAGAACGATGATCTAAGAATCTAAGAGGACGCTAAGGTGACGAATATGAAGATGACTAGCCTCTGCAAGGAGACCAATCATGGCAGCATTCTTGGCTTGGTTTTTGGTGGTGAACCCTAAACATATACCACTTGAGTGGAGTAGCACATGCGTAGGGGTGTAAATGGCCCAAGTTGGCGAAACAAGATTCTGAGTTTTGTGCTTGTCCATGGTTCTCTGCAGCATGGTTTTGAGGACTTTGTTGACTACCTTGACTTTCCCATTGCATTGTGGGTAGTATGGTGAAGTGAATTCATGAGTAAATCCTAACTTGGAGGATAAATCACCGTATACTTCATTCTCAAATTGTTTACCATAGTCTGACATGAGCTACAGGGCGACTCCAAAATGAGTGATGACATGGTTAAAGAAGAACTGAGCTGCAGTATTAGTTGTGTTGTTGAATGTAGGCATATCTTCGTCCCATTTGGTGAAGTATTCAACTGCGATTATGATATATTTGTGCCCATTGTTGGATGGGGGATTGTAGGTCATAAAATCAATGCCCCACTTGCAAAAGGGGCCTACAGTGTTAACATGATGCAGGGGAACTAGTGGTGCTTTGCCTTTATGTGGATATAATTGACATTTGTCACAATGCTTAACTGCATGGATGAAGTCATGAAATAAAGTGGGACAAAATTAACCATACTCAACCACTTTCTGAGTGGTGGACATACCAGAGAAGTGTCCTCCACAAGCGCTACTGTGGAAATCATTCAAGACTCTCTATGCCTCTTCGATGGTGAGACAATGACAAAGTATGGTATCTTCCCTCTTGCAATAAAGAGCATATCCAATGAGGAGATAACGAGGAGTTTGGTGGTAAATACGTCGACGGTCATCACAAGAGAGATGAGGGTCAAACTTTTGTGTGTGAAGGTACACTAGGATGTCTTTGTACCATGGGTTGTTAGACGAAATGAAGAACAAATGTTTGATTGGGAATCTCTCATTGACAGGGGTGTCTTTGGAGCTGGCTAGGAGGTCGACAATCAACTTTTCCAGAAAAAGGGCCTTCCTGCTTTTAGGAGTTGTGAAATCTAGATCATATTCTTGAAGGATTAAGATCCATCAATCAAACTTTCCATTAATTTGGAACCGACTAAGTAATGCATGGGATTGGAGTCTGCCATGACTTTGGTAATGCAGAGCAAGATATAATGAAAAAAAAATTAGACTACGAGAACAACTACCAAGGCTAATTTCTCTTTGTGATTGTATTTCAAAGGTGGCCCTGAGAGAGTATTGTTGATTTAGTAAATGACATGTTCGCGCCTGTCATCACCTACCTGGACTAGAAATTCTGCGAATGACACCTCTAAGCCCGATAGGTATAGGATATAATCCTTGTCAAAGTCAGGGGGACTAATCAAGGGGGATTTACTAAGTGTGTACTTCAATGAATCGAAAGTTGTTTGAGTGTGTTGATCCCATCTAAATGGGATATCATGGAATAGTAATCATAAGAAGCCATGGGCACAGTTGTGTAGTTTGGAACAAAGTGAAGTAAGAAGTTATCCTTTCATTGAAAGCTTTGAAGTTGCCAAAAAATCTTGGGAGGAGGGATATCATTAATGGATTGTACCTTAAGGGGTTCCACTATGATCCCTTTTCGAGAAATGATGAAAATGAGTAAACACCTGACTGTGGTGCAGAAAACACACTTGGGAGGATTTAGATGGATGTTATATTGGAAACATCTCTAAAATATAATCCACAAGTCTTCAAAGTGTTGATATTGCTTATTGGAACGAGTAGTGAGGTCATCGAAGTAAGCCATGATGATATGTGTGACATCATGGAAAACATGTGTCATGGCTCGCTAGAATGTGGTGCCAACATTTTTTATCCCGAAGGGCATGAATTCATATGCAAAGGTACCCCATCGGGTAGTGAATGCAGTTTTGTATTGATCTGCATGGTGGATCTTTATTTGATTGTAGCAGGAGAATTCATCCATAAATGAAAGGACTTCATGTCCAACACATGTGTCAATAACCTTATCAATGAAAGGAGTAGGGAAATTTTCTTTGGGACAAGCTTGATTCAAGTCTCTGAAGTTAGTGCAAACACGAATGGTTACCTGCTTTTTGTTAACTGACACAAGATTTGAGACCCAAGAAGTGTACGCAATGGGGTAGATGAACCTTGCATAATGCAACTTATTGGTTTTTTCTTTGATAGACATGGATTTGGAAGAGTGTAATGGTCATTTCTTTTGATGAATAGGGGAAACATTGGGCCATGTATCGATTTGATGTTCAACAATGGTTGGATCGAGCCTGGGAATTTTTGTATATGACTAGGAAAAGATATCCATAAACTCCTGAAAGAGAGATTTGTAAGTTGTGACCTCTTTGGGGGAGCATGCAACACTGAGAGTGATCTCTTCAACAACATTGAGTTTGACAAAGATGTCTATTTTTATGGTAGGGGAGATGTTGTCCATGTTCCCTACTTCAAAAGCGTCGGGGGCAGGGATTGGTTTTTTTAACTAATCCACATGCCCTGGAGGATTGAAGTCTTTGGTTTCAATCGCACATACATGGGTGTCTATGCTAGTTTGAAAGGATTATTATGATAAGAAGAAATATCTGTGATGCATTGCATCCCATGGATAGTCGGGTGTTATCATATCCTCTAAGATATCTTCATTTGATTGAAATATGCATGAAAATAATGGATCTTTAGAGGTAGGAATAGGCAGGTGTGGCATGATGGCACCAAGTGTGGCCTAATTTGTTTATGATATTGGCATCTATGGAAGGTGTATAAGTTGAATATTCGTGAGTAGGTTTTTTTTAGAAGAGTGGGTATCACCTTTTGCTAGAACGGGTGGTTCGACGGGAGGAGGGGGGAACCTTCACTAGATGAAATGCACCATATATCCACACATGTGTGTCGGTCATGTGTATTGGGTGGATGAAGATTATCATGTGAAGGACTTATTGGTGAATTAGGGGGATTCAGAGGAAATTCTTATGATTTTCATGGTATATGTACTACTAGTGGGACCAAGGGTAAAAATTATTGCTCCAAAGAAAGTATGATGGGATTACCTGAAGAGGGTAGCGTGGTCATGTTTTGGGAAAGTGATGTTTGAAGGGATGTTCGAACATTTTGAATGGAAGTCGTGTGACAAACCATGTATTCGACAATGAGAGGACACATGTGCATAAAATGATCTATTTGGTCACATAGCGCACATGAGCATCTCATCCATTAATTTATTGATGTGGAGATATATCATATATCATATTTGAGCTAAGATGTATGTCGCTCTGCTGCTAAGGTTTCTTGAATTGTGGTAGGGATGGGTAGTGATGAGTGTAGTGGTCGTACTATGAGTAGATGGTGCATGCAAAGTTGGGGCGCATAACTTTCTTGCATGATGAAGAAGGTTCTGCAACAATGGTGGTGATCGAAGCTATTGGGGTAGGGAGCAATGATGTTTCCTTAGGGAATTGAATTAAATTATGTAATTTGAGTAGCCTAGTGGGGCAAAGATTGGTAGGGTTTCTGAGTGTTGCAAAAAGTGTGCATGGTGGTTGGACTCGGGGTTGAGGGGTGGACCCATTATTTTTCTTCTTTCCCCCTTTGTTGGTATATTCCCCCCCAATTTTGTGACCAGTTTGAGGAGTTGGTGTTCGAACCACTGATTGCATGGGAAAAGTCAACAATTGATGTGGGAGGGATGATGCTAGTACCATAGATGGTGGGTCAAAATACCAAATAGGTATAGAAATCACCATTTTAGGAACGGTGAGGGTATTGGTGACCTGATAGACTGATACTTTGGTTGGTGGATAAAATAAAGGTATTTGAGTTATGGCCTGAGGGACCATTTTTCAAACTAGTATCTATCCATTCATGGGGGGGTATTCTAGAGAGGATTATGAAGTAGTTATTTCAGGAATAGTTTGAGGTACCATGGGTTCCTTTGAGGAGGGTTCATCACTAGATTCAACACCATCTAAGTATATGACACAAACTTGGGTAGAATCTATGGGAGGGAGGATAGGTGGATTCGCTTGGTAAAACCCCACAAGGGATGGGTCCATGAAGATTCCAGGTCCAACATCTATGATTGGAGAGATATATGAACTGGCTCATATGAGAGGTAGAACATTATCTATGTTACTCGAATGATTGGGTTCATAATGTGTTAATTGGTTGATAGTGACAATGTTCTTGTTATGGGGGAAGAGCATAGTATGGAATACAAACGAGGCCACATATTTCATGGAAGACATGTAATTGTGCCCAAACAAGATGTTGTAATCCAATGGGGTATTGATGACTTCGGTATCAATTAGAATTTTCTTACCCCCGAGCTCGAAAGGAACATTTTGGTAGAGGACTTCTAGTTGTGATGGATGACCATCATATGCCCTGAGAGTGATGGTAGAAGGGATGAGCTTAGTGTTGTAGGGTAAATGAACCCTGTGGGAGTTACCTCCCTTAAGTTCTTCCTATACCTAAGACATAATAGAGATGGAAGTAGTAGATTTTCCTAGATCTAAATTATACATGAAAAGGATCTACGAGTTGATGGAATGAAAGTTTTACCCAGTGATATGACAGTTGTCCATGCACACTCCTTAGTTGTTATCTTTCTCGAATATACCCTTCACTCTTACCAACATGGATCTGCACACATAGAGACACAAAGAAACCTTTCACAGGATCAAACGAATCATGTACGAATGATTTAATAGATCTAGTGACATAAAATAAGAATATCAATTCCCTACAACGATCATAGAAATCACATACAATCAATTAAGGAGGAAAATCTTGTACATCTTCTATTGATAAAACAAATGGATTACAAATTACAATCCAAGAAGTTGATTAAGCTCTTTCCCAAGTTCCCTGCCTAAGCTATGTAATTGTCACACACCTTAAATTCCATTAAAGAATTATATATATATATATATATACATAACCACAATATACTCTAATGGTTTCTTGTCATCATGATTGTCGCATATAATTTTATTCCTACCTTATGTATTTCTTTGTTTCCCTTATCATACGATAGTCTCATTATTCTTTCATCATTTTGTTATAATGAGAATCCCATAGAGACTAAATGCTTACAATGAAAGACCTTTATAATCTCTCATAGCTTGTCATATAATCTTATATTTTAATAGTGGAACAACTCTATAGTCAACAATATAGTTCTCCTGTATATGTTGTGTTTATAAAAGTTATCCTAAGTCTTATTCCATTAAGACTAGCTACTCGATAACCTATCAATATAATTTTTGTTACTAAGTTTCATAATCTATATACTCGTTTCTTATTGAGGTCATGATCCACACCATGTACAAGTTTGCACGATGGTTTGATTGTTTTCTATAGCCCTCCCCCTATGGCTATATGCTCACTACTTGACACTATAGTATTATTATTATGCTCCTTAACTCATTTCATACTATATGGCGTACAAGGTTTAGTATTGTTTTTAAGATAACTCATATATATAAATTATATTCATATATTACGTAGGTTCCATTGTATATTAATAAATGTATTTTGAAACGATTTTTTCATTGTATGCCATCCATACGTATAAAACTTGTCCTTCGATAAGACGGCTCATACTTAAAGTATTTATTAGGGGGTTTTACGAGGGTTAAACTCAATTTATTGTACCGATCCTAAATTAAAAACCTCCCCAAATTTTCCTCGTTAATCAATGCATCCTATGGAGCATTTATCATGCAACGATCCTACATGTGCCACCTCTAATGTTACCATATTGAGGAGGTTTAATTGACAACTATCCTAATAATTGTATACGTGTTGTTCTATTATGCCTATAGGCATTAGGGCTTTCTATCGAATCCTTTAGTCATCCTGACCTCTCTCGAACTTGGATCATTTCACACTCTTCACTTTCGTTTTCTCCGCTCTATGTTCGTCTTGAGAGGGTTTCGAGAGGTTTGACATTTCTTAGTTACATGGGTTGAAGGTTTGAATATCAAAATCTCATTTCCGTTCAGTCTAGAATTATTCGGCAAGAGATCTGGGCATTCGTAGCTTCCCAGGCTTGTAGTTGGTCTTTCTATCGACTTTAGGGTTGGCACCTTAAGCTGGTAAGAGTTTACAGAACCTCCCTTACTCATTTTGGCTTCATGGTACTAGTTTTTTAATATTATTTAACTTGGTACTTATTTCCTGAGCAACTTTCTTTTAAGATATTAGTTTAAAGTTGAAATCAAACCTTTATTCCGTCGACTATATCTTTGAATCATTTACCTTATCGAATTATTGTTTCTATATATATATAATGTAGTTACTGTGAATTATATATTCTTTGTGGTAGGTCTCTCTTCCAGATTAGCCTATGGTTCGAAGAGTTTTTCCTTGAACCTTGGGAACTTACCGTCTGAACCCAATAATCTTATGAACTCACTAGTCTAATTTATCATAACAGGATTTAGTGTAGGTTTTTTAATATATTTGTTTTATTACTCTCATTTCTTGTTGATGATCAAGACCTTTCACATCATTTCATTTGTCCTAGACTTATTTAGGATTTATGTTATAAATAACTTCACAAGGTGGTGTTCGCACAAAGCATAGTAATTTCTTTGGTTTACATTCTGTACATACATCGTGATTTACATATGTTATTAAATTTATTCCTTGATATTGAACTAATGATGGGCCCTTTTAACGTTGTGAGGGGTACCCATTAGTTATCTGACAACCCTAAAAACTTAGGTGTCGTTCAAAGGCAACGGAAGGAGATGCATAGGCACTCTGCACATCCATGGTAAGTTTATCTTTGTTTGCGTATGTAACTTTCATTTGACTAAATAATGTGTGCAACATGCTAACTTGTTTGTTGTTTATTATGTAGGTGCAGAGGCGATGGTTACCATGGAGATTCAGAAATATCCTTGTTCAGAAAGGTATTCGGGTTTCAATACTCAATTAGATTTAAAATCTGATATCACAATATGTGATTGTTCTTCTTATACATTATGTCGATCTAATCGACCAAATACTTTTGTATGTAATTATTCCTGAAATTCATGTGGCTTTGGACTGTTGTCTATGCATTTTGACATTTTTGTAACCATAAGTACTATGTTTACGACTCTTTCTTGAATATACACAGTGATTATTTATATCTCTTATCATACACAGTCATTACTAGTATTTTGTTAAACTTTGTTTAAAATGTAATGGATTCCCTTTTGATCATATATAGTCATTACTTTAAACTCTGTTTAATTTTGTAACAATTCCCTATTGAATATATACAGTCAATACTCGTATCTTGCTAAACTCGGTTTAATTTGTAATGATTCAATTTTTTAAATATACACAATGTATCTTGTTATACTTTGTTTAGATTTGTAATGAATTCCATTTTGAATACAATTTATGTTTAGCAAGTAGGTTTTACCTATGACTTTTATTGATTTGATACTTGTAAAACGATTATGTTCGTAGATATAGAATCAAAATAACTATTGTTTTTCTTTCAAAATTTTTCTACATGAAACTTATGTTATGCATCTATCTTCTCATAACAAGCAATTAATATAATATTGTTAAAAGTTATTTACGTTTTATAACCAATGATTTTGGCCACAGTAAAAAATGATAAAACACGGTAAACATTTAGATAAACATATTCATAATAAAAGAAGTAAAACCTGGAACTTGGGGAAAACACACGTTGAATACTATGTTCCTCCCAACTGTAGATGAGAGTCTCTGTCAACCTCTGTCACACCCGAGATGAGTTTGGAATCCAAGGGGTTGCCTACGTGGCCTCTTGCAGAATTCTGAGTTCTAGCTTGTTGTGTGTAAAAGAAATCATGGTGTCAAATTAGTTCAATACATAGCCTTCTCGAGTTATTAGTTCACATCCTAGGAATGGAATCCCATTCTCGTGTCATGACTTCTTTTATTTTTCCTAGGAATTGTAACACTTGTCTTGAGCCTCTTGCTCACTGACCACCTGTCAGATTCAATTCTACACATGTTCACAGATTCTCCTATAAATCTGGAATGTGTCTTTTTTGAAGTTGAGTTAACTCTACATCTTTTCTCAGTCTGTTTCCACTTGGCCAACTGTTACACATCAAAATGACACACTTAAGTATCTTTCCCTAAGTGTCGCAAGTGTCGTAAAAGTGTCATATACATCTTTCTAAGTGTTGCATACACCTTGACACCATGAAAGAACATTTGTCACAATCCCTAGTCAATGTGGAGGAGAAATATATTATGTGAAGGTCAAAATACTATGTGCAGGTGAATTATTTATTAATATTCATAAAAAGGAAACTATTTTAGTGTGAGAATCCACCTCACATTTAGTTTCCTAATCTCAAGGGGAGGTTGAGAATCTCATGGATGGTTGAGATATTTTGTCAAACCAAAATCCTAATCTGGTCGATCTTGAGAGATATTTCCTCCTTAAAATCCTTGAGAGATATTTTCTCCCTAAAATCCTTGAGAGATATTTTCTCCCTAAAAATCTTAGAGATCCCATTTTAGTGGATCTAGTGAGTGATCTTCTCCATGGTGGTTAAGCCTCCAAATCCTATATAATGAGGGCTTTCCATGGAGAAGAGGAGGAATATTAGAGGTATCAAACCTTTGATTCTGGAGAAAAGAGATAGACAGATATATCAAATTTATGATCTTGGGATTCATGCAAGGGTCTAGATGAGGAGAACTTGGAGGAGTGTTGCATCATCATCCATGTTTGTAAGTATTCTCTTTGGGTTCTCATTTTAATATACTTGGCCTATTTCCTTCAAGCTTGTGTATTCTTACATGTGCATGTCTATTGTTCCTTCAATATTTGTAGATGAATTTGTTTGACCTAATATTTCACAATAGGATTTCTTTGTTTCTCTTTGTTATCTATTGCATTGCAGGTATCAAGTTGCGCTAAGGAGTTTGGAGATCTAGCTCAGATTAGAAGCAACGAGAAAAAACTTTGAAACTAGGCGCATCACAACTTTTCTCCCTCTCTCTCTTTATAATTAGTTAAACTAAATTAAAAGGGATGTTAGTGTCCACTTGTGTTTTTATGTCTTGGTATTAGGGATCTGTAATCCAAGGGAAAGTTCACCTGTCCGCAGGGGAATATTTCTGTAACAGAAATTCGTGACTCCACTGGGGAAGGACATTGACTTGTCTTTCATTGGATCATCTGATCTATTGCTCACCTTTAGATATTATTTGTTTTTTGTTTCTAATCTACTTCTCTTTCTCTCTTCTTCATTGAATATTTCGCAGACTCTCAGGCGAAATTTTCTGAGTTTTAAGCCTTATTTATGAGTTTTTGGGAAGGGAATCACTCCTCTACTGTGTACACCAGAGCGTTGATATAGGATCAATGCTCCCCTGTAGTGTATACCATAGCGTTGTAGCAGTCTTTCCTTTTGGAAATAGGAGCATTGTAGCACTCTTTCCTTTTGGAAATAGGAGCGTTGTAGCACTCTTTCCTTTTGGAAATAGGAGAGTTGATCTCCTTTTCTAGGTTTTTTTGCCCCTTTTTGCTCACTTTTTCTCATTCTAATCCTAAGGATCTTTTTTCTCAGATACTTTGAATACTCTTAACTAAGTTCTGCTAAGAGTTGGGAATTTATCACTCATTTATGTTTATCCTTTGAGTTTGCAAATTTTCTCTTAGTTGTTGTCCCCTTGGGTTAACAGGATCTCTTGGTTCTTTTTTCCTTTTGAGTTTATCTAATCTTCATCTCGTAAAGTTTTCAGATTGCTTGATGGCTTAGGATTTTTCATCAACTAAGGTTTGCAAAGGTTGCTTGGTATTGAGCCTTCTTGTTTTCATTTGAAATATCTCACGTTTTTGGATGATTAGGACTCTTATGACAACCTAGCTTGATTTTTGTTTCTTGCTGCTCTTCGTTTGAGGATTTTTGTGAGTGTTTATCTTCTTTCTCTTTTGCATATTTGAGTTCTTAATTGAACGATTTATCATACTTGTTTCTTTCAGTTCTCATTATCCTTTGAGTGAATTCTTTTTTTGAAATCTTTTTGCTTTCTGTCTTTTGTATCTTCATTTGACTCTTTCATTTTGATTGAAAGTATTGAAGCACTAAAGGATTTGCATTTGTTTTCTTTTAAAATCAAATAAAGAACATAATTGTGTTCTTTCTTTTGGGTAGTGTAGTAGATTGCATTTAGAGAATTGTGTTTTGGAATTGGGTGTTTGTTTTTAATAAATTCAAACCTCTTCTCCATCCTGTATGTAGTATTCATTGAAGAAAAAGATTTGCATATCATTATTCTGCATTCTTTTGGAGATGAGTCTAAAACATCATAAGTTTCACTTTCGCACCCTTGAGTAAACAACAACCCTAAAATGAAGTGCTTATAAAATTGATCAGACACTTTCATATTATCTGGTAGCGAACCTACATTAGATTAAAGTGTAGGGCTTTGGAATAGGTTGTGAGGATAACATTCCAAAGCCATAAAACAAACATAAAATCTTGTGCTAGGGAGCGGTAAATCCAATTGTTCGTATAAGCATAGTCGGGATCCCCCTCTCACACAAGGGTTAAACACGAGGTCATGTGAGAGAGAGCGATGGAGATTTCACCTTCGAAGCTTAACCCACGTAGCGGAAAGATTGTATATTGGGGGTTCTACCTGAGAAACAACTGGTTTCATTTGGTCTCAGAGCTTCATGAATCCTGAATCCATTTGGGGTTGTCAGTAGTATTCCAGTCCACTTGTCTTCATTTCTCTTGAATAATTTTAGACTTGTTATCATGCACATACGTTCCTTCTGGATTGTCGACTGTACCCACCCGGATGTTGATTGTGAGTTGGTAACCTTAGTGGCCTATATCTGTAGGGTTGATACACAAGGTGATGGTGAAGGGGAGTCTTCGTCGTACTTGGGTCAAACGTTGGTCAAAATCACTCGAACTCCTTAGAGGGTGTTACTGGACAAATTGGTAAGTGCTAACACAAACTAATCTCCCTAACTTCAACAAAAGATAAGAAAAAAACATGATAGAATATAAACTTCTCCTTAGATTTCAATGTGATGTATACTAGTTCAATGAGGGATAAATGACATATCGTTTAAACGTCATTTGATCCTTGCTAGTGTTTTCCTTGCTCCATTTTAAGGTTTGCGAGATGTTGAACCTATTTAAGAAATACAAACCAACAAAGAGAGAAAAACAATATATATATTCCAATGAAATCTATACATAAGATCAAGGAGTTATGCAATAAAAATGGAGACACTTTTATAGGGAAGAAATGTATTACTGCATTATATTGATGAAAGTGGAGAATACAACCTATGCCTTGATGTTGCAAGGTCCCTTCCAATGGCCATTTGCCTCAACACAAACACCTTTGCTCCAATTCCTTTGATGAAGAGTATACACAGCCTAGCTTGGAAAGCTAAAGAAAAGCTATCACAAGCACAATTTTCAGCAGAATTCTTCATGCATAAGCCAGCCTAAATTTTCCCATGAGATATCCCTCGTTATATAGAGTAAAAAGCGATGGATGAAAAGATTAGGATGATCCCACTAAATCAGAGAAGTGAGTGAGATCCAAACCAATCGAAGGCCACCTCATCTTCTTGAAGATTCCATTCTAGAACCTTCGAGAAATTCACCTTTTTTCTTTGTTTGAGCATTGTCACACCCTCAACATTAGAAACCTGCGACGACGTCGCAGGCCACTTTCGTGCAGCATGCGACGATTGGGGATCATCGCACCGTTAACACTGGTAAGGTGCAACAATTTTCTTTAATAGTTTTTTCAATAAGGGAAATATGATTCCATTTTTTAGGGGAAAGTTTTATTTCTCCAATATCCTTCAGGGAACATAGAAGTAGGAAAAACACATATCATCATTGATCACGGGGGTGACAAAAATAATGTGCAACAGAATGACCCCCAAAGTATGAAGGTGGAGCACATGACAGCTAAAATACTTTGTAGAATGTGTGTGTCAAGAACAAGGAGCACATCAGTCGGAGAATTGTCAACAAACAAGCATCTGCATAATAACATACCATTTATTGAGGTACGCATTCCCATACTCAGATTACAAGTGACCCTAAGCACCTAAGCATAAGTGTCAAGTGAATCATGTCCACCAATCTTACACTATGGATCCATGTCATTTTGATTTAACATAGCCACGAGAAATACATTGTGGATCTATGCTATAAAGACTTAAATTTGGACATATCCATGAGAAATACGTGGTGGATATATGTGTTAGTACAAACTCATGAATGCTCCATCGCAACCTGGGTCCATGTGACCATATCCAGGGTCTTCATTTCCATCGTCCTGAAGTACGAATCTATCCATGTGATTACAGATGTTGAAGTCAAACATGGTAGAAACCACTTGATTACCGGTAATTAATGGATACCATTAAAAAGTGCAAGGGAAATCACCATTGATGTCAATGACCCCCAAGGTACTCTAGTACAATCCAACGAATGTGAATTAATGATCTAAAATCAAACACTCGATGGAATTTTCCAATCAGGGGCCAATAATGTGAACCCACTGTTGAAAACGAGTAAACCTGCCATTGAAACATATGCTCCAAGGTACTAAAAGATTTCTAAGTCTAATTCTTGGATAATGAGTTGAAGTCAACCGGAAAATACTCATCATAGGATGGCCTTAATGTATCCCCCATCAATGACACGAAACATGTAACAGATTTGAAGTATATCGGAGTTGATTTCAAGATTGACTCAGGGAATGCCGACATGGTAAGAGATTGAGGACTGCATATGGCCGACTTGATAGAAGGCTTGTTTCAGTTGAACTTCTCTTGAACATATGAATGACACGACAATTGTCTTGGCAGCATTGACTTAAAGAGGACCAATATACAGACTTGTGGATGATCAAACGAGAGACAAATGGATTTCCCAACCCAAATACAAAAATGAAAAAGGGGTGTCATGTTCAAGAGCGACTTACTGCCACTAACACAGATACATATATACATTTCTTTCCCAATTTTCCCCCACCATTTCTGGCGAGTACCTCTTTATTTTTACACAATCTTGAGGAGGATAACATATGCTTGAAATGAAATCTCATCCTTCGGATGAGTCCCTTGGAGTATTTTTAATGAACCCTAGGAAGGAGTGGATCGGTCCCATATGGGCCTTTCAATGTTTGTTTTACGAGTTCGAAGAAAGAAAATTCAGGGGTTTTTCATGTTTAGTGAGTCTGAAAAACACTTAAAGAAAACTCCAAAATGTCATTTTTTCGTAAAGTAGTCTGATGAGACCAAAAAAGATATAATATACCACTCAACAAATGTTTTCTTCAAATACTTTAACGAGCATGAAAAGAACAAGATCGCTCGGAAATATTTTCATGTTTAGGGAGTTTAAAAAGAGCTTAAAGAGGACTCCAGGGGGGTTCCTTTTTCATATAGTCTTTATGAGTCTGAAAAAGAAATAAAATTTTACTCAGTCACATTCTCATAGATTTACGAGCGTGAGAAAGAACAAAGACTTTGATCGACATTTTTTACTGAAAAAATTTAAAAGAAAAACACATGTAAAAAACGATAAAAGGGTTGATCCATATCAAAATTCCAGTCGCTCGACCTGTATCCTATGATATTGACACTTTGAAATGTTCATTACATTTTAACATAGCTGAAAAATAGTGAAAAATAATTTAAGTTTTGGTCAAAAAATGGTAAAATAGGTTAAATAAGTCAAAAACAAGTTCATTTTACCATTCCATTTGTACTTTCACCAAAACTAGAGTCAAAACCCCTATTTTTCCTTG
>JASDQU010437828.1:131605-156296 GCA_032191745.1 Picea mariana | reverse complement strand
TATATATATATATATATATAATGTAGTTACTGTGAATCATATATTCTTCGCGGTAGATCTCTCTTCCAGATTGGCCTATGGTTCGAAGAGTTTTTCCTTGAACCTCGGGAACTTACTGTCTGAACCCAATAATATTATGAACTCACTGGTCTGATTTATCATAACAGGATTTAGTGTAGGGTTTTTAATATATTTCTTTTATTACTCTCATTTCTCGTTGATGATCAAGACCTTTCACATTGTTTCATTCATCCTAGACTTATTTAGGATTTATGTTATAAATAACTGCACAAGGTGGTGTTCGCACAAAGCATAGTAATTTCTTTGGCTTGCATTCTGTACATACATCGTGATTTACATATGTTATTAAATTTATTCTTGGATATTGAACTAATGATGGGCCCTTTTAATGTTGCGAGGGGTACCCATCAGTTATCCGACAACCCTAAAAACTTAGGTGTCGTTCAAATGCAACGGAAGGAGATGCATAGGCGCTATGCACATCCATGGTAAGTTTATCTTTGTTTGCGTATGTAACTTTCATTTGACTAAATAATGTGTGCAACATGCTAACTTGTTTTTTGTTTATTATGTAGGTGCAGAGGCGGTGGTTACCATGGAGATTCAGAAATATCCTTGTTTAGAAAGGTATTCGGGTTTCAATACTCAATTAGATTTAAAATCTGATATCACAATATGTGATTGTTCTGCTTATACATTCTATCAATCTAATCGACTGAATACTTTTGTATGTAATTATTCCTAAAAGTCATGTGGCTTTGGATTGTTGTCTATGCATTTTGACATTTTTGTAACCATAAGTACTATGTTTACGACTCTTTCTTGAATATACATTGTCATTATTTATATCTCTTATCATACACAGTCGTTACTAGTATTTTGTTAAACTCTATTTAAAATGTAATGGAATCCCTTTCGATCATATATAGTCATTACTTTAAACTCTGTTTAATTTTGTAACAATTCCCTATTGAATATATACAGTCAATACTCGTATCTTGCTAAACTCGGTTTAATTTGTAATGATTCAATTTTTTAAATATACACAATGTATCTTGTTATACTTTGTTTAGATTTGTAATGAATTCCATTTTGAATACAATTTATGTTTAGCAACTAGGTTTTACCTATGACTTTTATTGATTTGATACTTGTAAAATGATTATGTTCGTAGATATAGAATCAGAATAACTATTGTTTTTCTTTCAGAATTTTTCTACATGAAACTTATGTTATGCATCTATCTTCTCATAACAAGCAATTAATATAATATTGTTAAAATTTATTTATGTTTTATAACCAATGATTTTGGCCACAGTAAAAAATGATAAAACACGATAAACATTTAGATAAACATATTCGTAATAAAAGAAGTAAAACCTAGAACTTTGGGAAAACACACGCTGAATACTATGTTCCTCCCAACTGTAGACAAGAGTCTCTTTCAACCTCTGTCACACCCAAGACGAGTTCAGAATCCAAGGGGCTGCCTACGTGGCCTCTTGCAGAATTCCCAGTTCTAGCTTGTTGTGTGTAAAATAAATCATGGTGTCAAATTAGTTCAATACATATCCTTCTCGAGTTATTAGTTCACATCCTAGGAATGGCGTTCCATTCTCGTGTCATGGCTTCTTTTATTTTTCCTAGGAATTGTAACACTTGTCTTGAGCCTCTTTCTCACTGACCACGTGTCAAATTCAATTCTACACATGTTCACAAATTCTCCTATAAATCTGGAATGTGTCTTTTTTGAAGTTGAGTTAACTCTACATCTTTTCTCAATTTGTTTCCACTTGGCCAACTGTTACACATCAAAATGACACACTTAAGTATCTTGCCCTAAGTGTCACAAGTGTTGTAAAAGTGTCATATACATGTTTCTAAGTGTTGCATACACCTTGACACCATGAAAGAACATTTGTCACAATCCCTAGTCAATGTGGAGGAGAAATATATTATGTGAAGGTCAAAATACTATGTGCACATGAATTATTTATTAATATTCATAAAAAGGAAACTATTTTAGTGTGAGAATCCACCTCACATTTAGTTTCCTAATCTCAAGGAGAGGTTGAGAATATCATGGATGGTTGAGATATTTTGTCAAACCAAAATCCTAATTTGGTCGATCTTGAGAGATATTTCCTCCTTAAAATCCTTGAGAGATATTTTCTCCCTAAAATCCTTGAGAGATATTTTCTCCCTAAAAATCTTAGAGATCCCATTTTAGTGGATCTATTGAGTAATCTTCTCCATGGTGGTTAAGCCTCCAAATCCTATATAATGAGGGCTTTCCATGGAGAAGAGGAGGAATATTAGAGGTATCAAACCTTTGATTCTGGAGAAAAGAGACAGACAGATATATCAAATTTATGATCTTGGGATTCATGCAAGGGTCTAGATGAGGAGAACTTGGAGGAGTGTTGCATCATCATCCATGTTTGTAAGTATTCTCTTTGGGTTCTCATTTTAATATACTTGGCCCATTTCCTTCAAGCTTGTGTATTCTTACATGTGCATGTCTATTGTTCCTTCAATCTTTGTAGATGAATTTGTTTGATCTAATATTGTACAATAGGATTTATTTGCTTCTCTTTGTTATCTATTGCATTGCAGGTATCAAGTTGCGCTAAGGAGTTTGGAGATCAAGCTCGGATTAGAAGCAACGAGGAAAAACTTTGAAACTAGGCGCATCACAACTTTTCTCCCTCTCTCTCTTTATGATTAGTTAAACTAAATTAAAAGGGATGTTAGTGTCCACTTGTGTTTTTATGTCTTGGTATTAGGGGTTTGTAATCCAAGGGAAAGTTCACCTGTCCACAGGGGAATATTTCTGTAACAGAAATTGGTGACTCCACTGGGGAAGGACATTGACTTGTCTTTCATTGGATCGTCTGATATATTGCTCACCTTTAGATATTATTTTTTTTTTGTTTCTAATCTACTTCCCTTTCTCTCTTCTTCATTGAATATTTCACAGACTCTTTGGTGAAATTTTCTGAGTTTTAAGCCTTATTTTTGAGTTTTTGGGAAGGGAAGCACTCCTCAACTGTGTACACCAGAGCGTTGATATAGGATCAATGCTCCCCTGTAGTGTATACCATAGCGTTGTATCACTCTTTCCTTTTGGAAATAGGAGCATTGTAGCACTCTTTCCTTTTGGAAATAGGAGCATTGATCTCCTTTTCTAGGCTTTTTTGCCCCTTTCTGCTCACTTTTTCTCAGTCTAATCCTAAGGATCTTTTTGCTCATATACCTTTGAATACTCTTAACTTAGTTCTACTAAGAGTTGGGAATTTATCACTCATTTATGTTTATCCTTTGAGTTTGCAAATTTTCTCTTAGTTGTTGTCCCCTTGGGTTAACAGGATCCCTTGGTTCTTTTTTCCTTTTGAGTTTATCTAATCTTCATCTCGTAAAGTTTTCAAATTGCTTGATGGCTTAGGATTTTTCATCAAATAAGGTTTGCAAAGGTTTCTTGGTATTGAGCCTTCTTGTTTTCATTTGAAATATCTCACTTTTTTGGATGATTAGGACTCTTATGACAACCTAGCTTGATTTTTGTTTCTTGCTGCTCTTCATTTGAGGATTTTTGTGAGTGTTTATCTTATTTCTCTTTTCAATATTTGAGTTTTTAATTGAACGATTTATCATACTTGTTTCTTTCAGTTCTCGTTATCCTTTGAGTGAATTCTTTTTTTGAAATCTTTTTGCTTTGTGTCTTTTGTATCTTCATCTGACTCTTTCATTTTGATTGAAAGTATTGAAGCACTAAAGGATTTGCATCTGCTTTCTTTTAAAATCAAATAAAGAAGATAATTGTGTTCTTTCTTTTGGGTAGTGTAGTAGATTGCATTTAGAAAGTTGTGTTTGGGAATTGGGTGTTTTTTTTTAATAAAGTCGAACCTCTTCTCCATCCTGTATGTAGGATTCATTGAAGAAAAAGATTTGCATATCATTATTCTGCATTCTTTTGGAGTTGAGTCTAAAACATCATAAGTTTCACTTTTGCACCCTTGAGTAAACAACAGCCCTAAAATGAAGTACTTATAAAATTGATCAGACACTTTTATATTATCTAGTAGTGAACCTACATTAGCTTAAAGTGTAGGGCTTTGGAATAGGTTGTGAGGATAACATTCCAAAGCCATAAAACAAACATAAAATCTTGTGCTAGGGAGCGGTAAATCCAATTGTTCGTATAATCATAGTCGGGATCCCCCTCTCACACAAGGGTTAAACACAAGGTCGTGTGAGAGAGAGCGACGAAGATTTCACCTTCAAATCTTAACCCACGTAGTGGAAAGATTGTATATTGGGGGTTCTACCTGAGAAACAACTGGTTTCATTTGGTTTCAGAGCTTCGTGAATCCCGAATCCATTTGGGGTTGTCAATAGTATTCCAGTCCACTTGTCTTCATTTCTCTTGAAGAATTTCAGACTTGTTATCATGCACATACGTTCCTTCTGGATTGTCGATTGTACCCACCCGGAGACTGATTGTGAGTTGGTAACCTTAGTGGCCTATATCTGTAGGGTTGATACACAAGGTGATGGTGAAGGGGAGTCTTCGTTGTACCTAGGTCAAACGTTGGGCAAAATCACTAGAACTCCTTAGAGGGTGTTACTGGACAAATTGGTAAGTGCTGACACAACCTAATCTCCCTAACTTCAACAAGAAATTAGAAAAAAACATGATAGAATATAAACTTCTTCTTAGATTTCAATGTGATGTATACTAGTTCAATGAGGGATAAATGACATATCGTTTAAACATCATTTGATCCTTGCTAGTGTTTTCCTTGCTCCATTTTAAGGTTTGCGAGATGTTGAACATGTTTAAGAAATACAAACCAACAAAGAGAGAAAAACAATATATATATTCCAATGAAATCTATACATAAGATCAAGGAGTTATGCAATAAAAATGGGGACACTTTTATACGGAAGAAATGTATTATTGCATTATATTGATGAAAGTGGAGAATACAACCTATGCCTTGATGTTGCAAGGTCCCTTCCAATGGCCATTTTCCTCAACACACACACCTTTTCTCCAATTCCTTTGATGAAGAGTATACACAGCCTGGCTTGGAAAGCTAAAGAAAAGCTATCACAAGCACAATCTTCAGCAGAATTCTTCATGCATAAGCCAGCCTAAATTTTCCCATGAGATATCCCTCGTTATATAGAGTAAAAAGGGATGGATGAAAAGATTAGGATGATCCCACTGAATTAGAGAAGTGAGTGAGATCCAAACCGATCGAAGGCCACCTCATCTTCTCGAAGATTTCATTCTAGAACCTTCGAGAAATTCACCTTTTTTCTTTGTTTGAGCATCATCACACCCTCAACATTAGAAACCTGTGATGACATCGCAGGCCACTTTCATGCAGCATGCAATGATTGGGGATCGTCACACCGTTAACACTGGTAAGGTGAAACAATCTTCTTTAATAGTTTTTTCAATAAGGGAAAGATGATTCCATTTTTCAGGGGAATGTTTTATTTCTCCAATATCCTTTAGGGAACATAGAAGTAGGAAAAACACATATCATCATTGATCATGGGGGTGACAAAAATAATGTGCAATAGAATGACCCCCAAAGTATGAAGGTGGAGCACGTGACAGCTAAAATACTTTGTAGAATGTGTGTGTCGAGAACAAGGAGCACATTAGTCAGAGAATTGTCAACAAACAAGAATCTGCATAATAACATACCATTTATTGAGGTAGGCATTCCCATACTCAGATTACAAGTGACCCTAAGCACCTAAGCATAAGTTTCAAGTGAATCATGTCCACCAATCTTACACTATGGATCCATGTCATTTTGATTTAACATAGCCACGAGAAATACATTGTGGATCTATGCTATAAAGACTTAAATTTGGACATAGCCACGAGAAATATGTGGTGGATATATGTGTTAGTACAAACTCATGAATGCTCCATCACAACCGGGGTCCATGTGGCCATATCTAGGGTCTTCATTTCCATCGTCCCGAAGTACAAATCTATCCATGTGATTACAGATGTTGAAGTCAAACATGGTAGAAACCACTTGATTACTGGTAATTAATGGATACCATTAAAAAGTGCAAGGGAAATCACCATTGATGTCAACGACCCCCAAGGTACTCTAGTACAATCCAACAAATGTGAATTAATGATATGAAATCAAACACTCGATGGAATTTTCCAATCAGGGGCCAATGATGTGAACTCACTGTTGAAAACGAGTAAACCTGCCATTGAGACATGCATGCTCCAAGGTACTAGAAGATTTCTAAGTCTAATTCTTGGATAATGAGTTGAAGTCGACAGGAAAATACTCGTCATAGGATGGCCTTAATGTATCCCCCATCAATGACATGAAACATGTAATAGATTTGAAGTAGATCGGAGTATAAAGTGATTTCAAGACTGACTCAGGGAAGGCCGACATGGTAAGAGTTTGAGGACTGCATATGTCCGACTCGATAGAAGGCTTGTTTCAGTTAAACTTCTCTTGAACATATGAATGACACGACAATTGTCTTGGCAGCATTGACTTAAAGAGGACCAATATACAGACTTGTGGATGATCAAACGAGAGACAAATGGATTTCCCAACCCAAATACAACAATGAAAAAGGGGTGTCATGTTCAAGAGCGACTTACTACCACTAACACAAATACATATATACATTTCTTTCCCAATTTCCCCCCACCATTTCTGGCAAGTACCTCTTTATTTTTACACAAGCTTGAGGAGGATAACATATGCTTGAAATGAAATCTCATCCTTCGAATGAGTCCCTTGGAGTATTTTTAACGAACCCTAGGAAGGAGTGGATCGGTCCCATATGGGCCTTTCGATGTTTGTTTTACGAGTTCAAAGAAAGAAAACTCAAGGGTTTTTCATGTTTAGAGAGTCTGAAAAACACTTAAAGAAAACTCCAAAATGTCATTTTTCATAAAGTAGTATGATGAGACCGAAAAAGATATAATATACCACTCAACAAACGTTTTCTTCAAATACTTTAACAAGCATGAAAAGAACAAGATCGCTCGGAAATATTTTCATGTTTAGGGAGTTTAAAAAGAGCTTAAAGAGGACTCCAGGGGGGTTCCTTTTTCATATAGTTTTTATGAGTCTGAAAAAAGAAATAAATTTTACTCGGTCACATTCTCATAGATTTACGAGCATGAGAAAGAACAAAGACTATGCTCGACATTTTTTACTGAAAAAACTTAAAAGCAAAACACATGTAAAAAATGATAAAAGGGTTGATCCATATCAAAATTCCAGTCACTCGACCTGTATCCTGTAATATTAACACTTTGAAATGTTCATTACATTTTAACATAGCTGAAAAATAGTGAAAAAAAATTTAAGTTTTGGTCAAAAAATGGTAAAATAGGTTAAATAAGTCAAAAGCAAGTTCATTTTACCATTCCATTTGTACTTTCACCAAAACTAGAGTCAAAACCCCTATTTTTCCTTGATCTTCAAGCGACAATTTCGGCGCGATTCATGAACGATTTCTTGAGCCATCTCTGTGAGTTTGGTTCTCTTCCTTCCCTCTCTCTTTCTATAGCAATTTCATTCAGTTTTTATGGTTATTTTTTAGTTTTGTGGGCAATTTTTCAAAGGAGAGAGTGCCTCCAGATGGTCACATGCTCTCCATATCGGGAACTGCGATGATCTAGGATTGTCACAGGGGTTACACTGATAAAGTGTGACGATGTCACACTATGGTAAATATGGGACCTGCGACGACCGCAACTAAAAAATAAAAACGAAAAAAAGAACTAAGGAAGCCCACAATTTCAGATTTTCACTGAACTAATTCATCTTTAAATGTTGTTTGGAAGACTTTCCACAGTTCATCATGCTCAAATGAAGGGAAAGAGAGCATGAGGAGGAATATTATATTGCAGGGAATGATCCCAACACAATCATGGCACTCTGAGAGTGTGACTTGCTTAAGTTCTACAAAGTGCAGGGCATGAGGGGCCATTTAGGTCTATTGGAGCACTTAGTCTGAATGTGGGATGTGAATGAACAAGTTTTTCATGTTGGGGTTCATACACTCACTTTGGAGATTGACAACATTTATTTCTTCACCATCACCCAAGTAGCTGGGAGTCCAACTCCACATATGGATTTGTAGAGTCAGTTTTAGTACATTATTGAATGAATGGAGCCTCGAGTCTTCAAATGGTGTGAGGGCCTCCTCAAGAATATGGAAAAATAATTAACAAAGTGTAGGACTGGTCAGCTAAAACAATTTGGATACAGATTGATTTTGGTGTCCTTTTTCCTAGAAAGGGTCCCGCTACTACGTCTCCAAAATTTGGATTAGGGTGTGCCTACTCCACGTGATCCTCACATGAGGAGGTGGGTCAACTTGATGGCACACCATGGTGGCGTCCCAGCTGTTACATATGGATCGACCTTTTTCCAGAGGCTGAGAGATCAACTTATCATGATCGAGGATTATGCATATGTCAGGGATGATTTTCATGGTGATCCTGACTTGGCACTACCCGAGGGTTCACAGTGGGGAGAAATAGGTAAAAAAAAAAATCATTATATATTGTTTTTGGCATTTTAATTATGAAATTTTTATGTTATGTATCCGAGACTAATCATAAATCTCTCAAAATGAATATGTGGCACCTTTTAGACCTCTAGGGTCATCTCCAATCCAGAGACATGGAGAGGGAGGTGCAACGGCAAGTCGAGGAGTAGTGGTTGAGGATCTCAAGGAGATCATACACAACCTCGAGGGATTAACTATGGACATCCCTGACATTACTGTGGATGAGTTGCCTCGACATTACCAATGCCATATTGTTGGCGTTTCAACATCTATTGGTCGACTACTCTTTCATGTAGCACGGGAAGTGGTTTGTTATCATGAGTAGCATCCATGATACATATGTATATGAATCCATGTGCTTCAATATTTTGGTCTCAGGACACATGTTTTTGTACCTTTTTGCGTTATAATACAAAACTTCTACCAGCTTACTTGTCTTTATGTGTTTGTGTTTGGATTTATAAATTGTGCAAATGTCTATCTAAAACATAATTAGCTAAACCATATGTTAATGTGTTTAGATATCTAGAAATTTGTTGATATTAAATGTAATCAAAATTCCTTTCCAAGAGGCGAATTCTCAAGTATACCCATAACAAAGTAGGACTTTTGATGGAATATGTGTTTCTTAATTGCAGTACCACAAGCTAAGAATCGATTCATACAATTAGATGATGGATACCAAGTGAAATGGCATCAGTCAATAACTCAATGACTGCATGATATTCCACAATATTATTAGTTGTGCGACCCAAGAAAATACCTTGTAGACGTATCAACTCGTCTGTAGGTGCATAGATTACCCATGCAACGGACACGAGATTTTGAGTACTACCATCAGCAAAGCCAATATAAGGTAGCAAGAATGTCGACATATGGAAACCCAACAAAAGGAAAGGTAAGCAGTTTGAGGATAAAAAAGAAATGACAAAAAGTACAATAGAATATGATACATTAAAGTACAAAGCACTTATGCAAAACATTTTAAGCATAGTACTTATTTAGGTAAAGCCCATTTCTGGGTTCACCTAAAGGAATTCCATCGTAATCAACCATCTTGTAAGCCCCTTTCTCTAATACTTGTTTAATGATATAAGGACCACACCACATGGGCTCGAATTTACCTGCCCCCAACAAGTCATGATCTTGGTCATAAATGAGAACCAAATCACCTTCAGAAAAAACACGAGGTTTAACATGTTTGTCATATTGAGCCTTGACACATTTCTTTTGGGTTTCTATGACTAATGCAACATCACGACGAGTCTCATCTAATTGCATTAAATACAAAAGACATTCTTCTTCAGTTGTGGTGTTGGGGAGGAGTTTGATGACTAGCTTCAAAGACAGCTAGCATGTCTTGGACAATCTTTCGTGTAATGGTCCTCACCACAAATAAGGCAAGGATAACGAGGTTTTCACTTTTCTTTATCATCAACATGTTGAGTTTTTGGTTTTTTGGGTTATTGATTATTAGTTTTATCTTATTTATTCTTACCCTTCCCTTTCTTCTTATTTTGAGATTTATCGGTAGTTGAAGACTGGACTATATTCACCTCATAGGTTTTACCGGGAGAGGCATCAAGAGGAGTAGCATTTTGTACACTGGTAGTAATAGGTTTGGGATTGGAATGATTGGCTTTTTTCGTCTGAGTCTCTGTATGAAAAGTGCCAATCACGCCATCAGCAACATGAGATGCTATCGGAAGCATTGGGGTTGGATTTGTAGATGGGCAAGGAGTGTCAGGGATAAAGTCATACAATGTCCTTGTTTGAGAATACATGAGATCCAAGTATTGGGCACAACCGATTGCATGTTCTTCAATGGTGACACCTCCCATGGAAACATCAGGAGCTATGGGATTGATGAGAGACTTTGTGAACCACTCTACTAATAATTGATCAGGAAGAGGAACTTTTATTAATTGTCTTCTCCTCCTCCACTCATGGATATGATCTGAGATGTCGGTAGAAGAGGATTGTTTAACTGAACTTAAAATTTATGTTTATGTCTCATTTCGGATCGACAGTTGGTAATGTGTTAAGAAATCCATGGCTAAGGTGTTGAAATCATTGAAGAAACCTCGAGGCAATTCAATGTACCATTTGGCATCCGAAATAGTAAGAGTGCATTGGAAAAGACGTAGTCATATGGAGTCATCCATCAAGGAGTTGGATGAACACCAAAGATGAAAAGTCATGACATGATTGTTTGTATCTTCTCCCGATCGACCATCAAACTTTGGAATGTCTGACGGTAATTTAGCATGTATAACTGGACAAAAAGGAGAATGTAACATAGGATCATTCAAAATTCGAGACAAATCCAGGAAATCCAAAGTAGCTAGAAATGGAAATTGCATGTTAACTTGAGGAAACTGATAACTTTGGGGAGGCAATCACATAGGTATACTAGTAGGACCACAAGTCATTTTCAACTAGTTAGAGGGTCCAGTCAAATTCGGTGGAGGAGGATTTTGAGTCAAGTAACCAACATTAGCTTGTTGATTTGGTAAGCCACCTTGGAAAGGAGCATTAGATTGGAAATCTTGACCCCGGGTAGGGTTTACAGTCCCTGGAAAAGGTTTTCTAGGATAAGAGGGTACAAAAGAATTCGTTTGAGGAGTTTTCCCTCCATGCAGTTGTTGATTTCCTTGGAAAGGAAAATTCCAAGGTCGGGTTTGCAATCCAAGCATAAATTACCTATAAACTGGATTATGTCTTGCAACTTGGGATTTCCCCCCAACTTGAGGTTAAACCCCAACTTGGGGTGAACCCTCAGATGAGTATCCTCCAACAAGAAGTTGAAAACTAGAAGTAACAGAATGACTTGTGCCTCCAAGAAAATTGGAGCTACTTGGTCCAAGAAGATTAGATCCTCCAGGTGGTGGAGGAAGACTAGGCCCTCCGGGTAAACCCTAGGTAGGATTAGGAATAAAACCGCTAGCAGCATTATACCTGGGTGGAACAAAAAGACTAGGTACTCCAAATGGATCCTAGGTTGGGTTAGTAATAGAGATACTAAGAGAATTATACCTAGGTGGAAGTGATGGATTTGGTCTCAACAGAAGTGGTGTTCCAATAGGAGCTTGAATTGTTACCGAACTTTCAGCAAAAAAAGGTGCAACATGTGGGATTATGGTAGAGCTTTTGAACTAGCTAGGAAGAATTGTATGTGTACCGACGAACAGCAGGTCTAAAACCGTAGCAACTTTTCGTGTTAGTAAAATGATTTGGAGGTACTGTATAAGTAGTATAAGTAACAGGTATGTGTGGTGATGTAGGTTGGTTTGGACTCATACCTAGTTTAACAAAAATATCTCGTCTCAAGGGATTTCTCCATAAAGAACGGACTGGGATAGAACTAGGATTAAAAATTCCAGAAGTTTGAACAGGTGTTCTAAATGATTCACTAGGAAATGGTGGTCCTTCCACACTAGACTCTATGAAAGGCCCCGAGGGTATTCTAGGATAGTCTTCAACAACAACGTCTCCGGAAGAATTTATTTTGAGCAAAACAGGGTCTTGAGTAACATTCAATAATGGATTTAGAGGGAGTGATGGTTCAACCAATGGAGTAGAACTCCCAATATCAGAGAACATGTCATTATTGATTACCTCTTTAGGTCAAGGACCCTCTAGTGAATTAGGAAGCAAGGGAGCGTACTCTTCCGGTTCTTCTGGAGGCAATCCTTGCATCCTACGTGAACGACGAGGGCCAATGTTTTCTACACCCAATAAAGAATAAAAAAGATCTATGGCTAACTAGAGAAGATAAACAACACTCACTAATAAAATCTAGATATCAAGCATACAAACAAACCTTCTTATTTTGAAACCATTAGTTGGTGATGAAATCCAACGTCGCGAGATCAAGAGAAGAAGGGGCTGAGATAAAGCGGGTGGAAAAGTTACGTTGACGGCCTTCTTAACGGACTTACACCCTGGTGCAAGATCCCACACATAATCATGGGTATACCCTCCAAGGAGCCCGGTTGAGTTTGGCCAACGTCAATTCCAAGTACCCTGAAGACTTTCCCCTCCACAGTCACCTTGTGTAAAGACCCTAAATATGTAGGCTACTAAGGTTACCAATTATGACAATGATTCATGGGGAAGTAGTCGACAGTCCGATATATGCACAATGGCAGGGTATCTAAGCCTGAAATATCCTTGATAAGGTCTTGTTGATGGGAAAATCTGACATGTCGTCAAATGATGGAAGTATCGAGAAAAACAAGTGAATCTATAAGATCAAGCATGCAGTTGATGGAAGTATCGAGAAAAACAAAATGGGATCTATAGCCAGAAGTTTCTCACAAATAGAGGGGGTTGTCTATGATGAGACACTTGATCCAGTAAACTCGATACACTTCCATCCATACTACCATCCATGAGTTGGAAACTATATCAGATAGATAAACTCTTGATGAGTTTGGATTTTAGCAAGAGTGTTGCTAATCCAAACCTATATCATTACAATATTGGTGACGAAAGCCTAATTTTGATGACTTATTCAGAAAGCCTTGGTGTTGGATACAAGTAATCCTTGACTTCTGAATTCAAGATGAAGAATATGAGTATGATGCACTACTCCTCGAGACAAGAAGTATGACAGAGGACCGATGAGATTTTCCTGAGTTAAGGAAAATATACAGTGAAAATATTAAAGAAGTTCAAAGTATGACAGAATGAAAAATCCATCGTGATGGATTTAAAGAAGAAGATTAATGATGATTCAAACGAGGCTGATCCACAACTGATTGGATCACTGATGTATTTGGTTAACACCATACTTGATTCATGCCATGCAGTGAATGTGCTTAGTCATTTCATGATTCAACCAAGACAGACTCACTAGACAACAACAAAACATGTATTAATATATATACAAGGCACAATTGGATATGGCCTAAGATATTCCCCTCCAGAGTAAACTTGAGTTTGCAGGATATGCCGATTCAAATTAAGCAAAAAGTACAGTGGACCAGAAGAGCACATTCGGTTGATGTTCTACCATGAAGTTTACCATGGTTTCCTGATGCAACAAGAAATGAAATCTTTGTGGCCTTGAATACCACAGAAGTAAAGTATGTACCATTGAGTGTGAAAAACAGTATGGCTTCACAAGATTTTGACAGACTTACTTGATCATGAGATGGATCCTATGATGATAACCAAGAGTCGTTTATAAATCTCCTTGAGAACCCAGTGTTTCTTGATAGATCGAAACATCATGAGATGAAATACTATTATATCATAGATATGATATAGAGAAAAATCATACGCATACAGTACCTTCCTACACATAAGCAGATTGCAGACGTCTTCACCAAACTAATTTGGTGAAGAATTCCTTACTAGTTGGGAGGGAGTATTGATGACTCCAGCCAAGACAAAATTCAGAGTACATCCGTGTGAGACTTGGCATGATGAAGAATGTCTCCCTAGCTGAGAGGGAGTGTTGATGATTGTAGCTATGTGAGACATTCTCCATCCTACAAACCTGTGAGATGTGGATCATTGCAGCTATGTGAGACTTTCTCCAGCTTACAAACCTGAGAGAAAGCCCCTAAGAAGGGTACGTGATTCCTATCTGAGATAGAGATGGAACATAAAGATGACCTCATCTGTCACACACCCCTACTGCGTAATAGATTTTTTTTCACCTTTTCTCAGGGAACAGAATCCCCGAAACCATACGGGGCTTGGCATAGGCTACAGACAACACCTCTGCCTTGACAGTCTCTACGTGACCTCCCAGTCTTAAGGATCGTTCAGTTTCTTTTATGAGCTGAAGTGGCTTCTTTGATTCCCAGCTGGAATCTCCTTCCAATCGATACATGGGTCCTTTCGGAAGATCCCCTGTGTCAGAAGCACTAGGCACAAGCTCCACCCTCTCTGAGTGACCACAGCACTATGACTAAAGCCTAACCCCAAAAGGTACTTGTCGCAATTCACGATCTCGCGAGTTCGCGAGTTGCAACTCTTGACTCTTCCTTCCCAATCTCGTGATACCTGAGATCACAAAATGGGTATAGCTTCCTTCTGTCAGCACCTTCAGAGCATAACCGTTGGCTAGGCTAAGTGCTATCACCTCTCGCTACTCACCACTTCATGAGTTTCAACGTCGAGCTCCCATACTCTCATTTCGCAAATCTCTGAGACGTGAAAAGTCAATGGAGTGTTGACTCCTTTCTTTGCTAGCGCCATCCACATGTAACGGTAGGCTAGGGCTTAAATACCGACGCCTCTCGCAAATCGCACCTTCATGAGTTTGTGGTTTGAACTCTCGTGCCCTCCTATTGCGATCTCCCGAGACGCGACAAGTCAACGTCGGGTTGACTCCTTCCTTGACGCTTTTCGCTATTCGCAACCTCGCAGGTTGAAGCGTCGAGCCTTCACACTCTTATCCTTTGAATCCCCGAGATGTGAGAAATCAATGGAGCGTTGACTCCCTTCTCTAGGTGATGCGTATCCACCTATCGACCACGTGGGCCCCACCTTGGGGTTCTGCCATGTGTCCACACTCGTGTCTCAGCTCTCAGCACTTCGTGACTTCTGCAGTCGAGACGAGGTCCACTCAACCTTCGATCCTCCGAATGTGTGATACACACGGTGAGGCTCTGATCCAATGGTAATCTGCGTCTTGGATCCTATGGTTATCGTCGCTCCTCGCGATTTCGCGACTTCATGACTTGGAGCACCCAACTCTTGGGCTCTCACCTTGCGAACTTCCAAGTTCACGAGATCCCTCGATCTCTGCCACATGTCCTCATCAGATGGATGGTCCTAATCCTCTCACGACTTCGCCACTCGTGAATTCGAAAGACTTCCTTCTCTGGCTTCTGGTGTCCGAGTCCCCGATAGAGAGGATCTCGCGACACATGTTCGCTCTCAGATGAACGGCTCAGATTTCCTCGAGACTTCGCTACTCGTGAAGTTGAAAGACTTCATTCTCTAGCTTCTGGTGCCCGAATCTCCAAAATGGATGATTCCACGACACGCGTCCTCCCACAGACGGACAACTCAGATCGACTTCGTTATTTCTAATGTCGAGTGCTCGGACTCTCGTCCTCCGAACTCCTGAACACCGAATTCTCGATATGACACTCCTTCGGGAATTTTTCTCTGTTGCTCTTCGCGTGAGGTTTTAAACCTCGTGCAACTCTCGACAGATCCAACGGCCATCGGCTGTTTAAACAAAGATCTGATGGCTCAGACCTGTCCCGCACTGTACACTCTCCCGCTACTCCCTGGACGTGGAAAAACCAACGATCCAGATACTCCCATGGACCTTGGGGATCTACGGTCCCGATTTCTTCACTACTCGCGAAGACGAAGGAAAAATGGGTTAAGGCACTTAATTCCCTCGTGTATTCCTCCAATATAACGGTCGTGAATGACCGCAGATCTTTCGATAGGATCTCATTCGTTGATCGATACTTATTCTTCGAATCCTCAAGGGATTTTGCGACCTCTGCGCCTCTGTAGAGTATTTTCACACAAAGTGCTACCTCTTCTGAGCTTTTCAAAAGGGTGTCTCTATGGGGAGGTTTATCCAGGGTATCACCTAAGACGTATAAGGGTATAGATTTCCTGAGAAATGGCTTGAATTTTGAATTGATTCAATGTGTTTATATACATATAAATCTGTTTATAAACATAATCCATACGTGGCCCTTCCATTATAAGCATGCAACCACCATTTCTAAATAAAAACACTACACAAGCAGTCTTATACTCAAACCATTCATAAAACTGCACAGACTAAGAGCATATATGTCAGCATATAAATTTCACGATGCAAAATGTAAAACACTTATCAAAGATAACACCAGAAGTGAGTGCAACTGCTGAGAGGGGTGCTCGTTTCCACCCAACCATAGGCTCGGGGATTCCAATAGGATTTCCCACTAGCCACCCCCGAGCTGAGACCATGATTCTGCGAGATTGTGTCTCTATTTTTCAGTGACCAAGAATGAGGTTTACTCTCCCCCTTCTCTGCTATCACTCACTCTGTATTTTCCATAGTTCTCTTCCTCCCCTCGCGTCTGCCCCCTTCTCGCTTCTCCCTCACGCCTTTTCCTCTTGCAAGATTGCATGTGGCGCGATTTCCCTTGCACTCGTCAGGTCTGACGGCTCTCGTATGGGCGGTTCACCCCCGCCCATCCCTCATTACTCATGAGGAGCCCTTCACCTACCAATCCTGGCGAGTCATTTAATTCGGGGCCAGCAAGCCAAACTTGGTTCTCTGGGCCAGTGAATTCCAAATACGGTATTGGTTTCGGTGGAAGTTAATGCCACCTTTCTAGGTGCCTTCCACCACCTTTCTTCAGCGATCGTGGTCTCTTTTCTAGCATATCCCCTCTCAGCAGTCCTACAATATATATATATATATATATATATATATATATATATATATATATAATATTATTCACATTCATCTACCTTTTTCACAAGGTCCATTCACATCACACATTCACATTTTTTAGTTTGCCACAGTTCTTGGCCAGTATAGTTATTTTTACAAACTAGGGAAAACAAGGTGTTACTATTCCCTCCCCCTTAAAGGAATATCATCCTCGATGTTCTTATCTATCAACATGACATGCATGTATAGAAGTAAAAAAAATCGGATATGCCTGTCTCATGGCATCCTCCATTTCCCATGTAGCCTCATCTAGGCCGAAATGTCTCCACTGCACCTTGACCTATGCAATGGTTCAGTTCTGGAGTGGGGTTTCCTTTCTATCCAGTATGCATTGGGGTTCTAGTAGAAATTCTCCCTCCGGTTCCACCTGGATCACAGACCAGTCGATTATATGATTAGCATCATGTACATATTTCTTCAATAATGAAACATGGAAAACATTATGTGCTTTTACTATGGGAGTAGGTGTTAGCCTATAGGCTATAGGTCCCACTCTATCTAGAACCTCAAAGGGTCCACATTACTGAGGTGCCAACTTGGCACAAACTCCCATTTTCAAAGAACTCTTCTGGGGTCTAACTCTGAGATATACATGGTCTCCCATTTTGAACTCTCTTGGAGTTCTCTTTTGGTCGACATAACTTTTCTGTCGGTTCTAGGCAACCTTCAAGTTTTGTTTTATCGGATTCACCTGTTGTTCCATTTCTTTCAACATGTCGGGTCCAAAAGAAATCGTGTTTATGAGATTACTCCAGCTGACTGGAGTGTTACACAGTCTACCATAGAGGGCTTCGAAGGGACTCATCTTCAAGGATGCTTGGTAGCCATTGTTGTAGGTGAATTCTACCACTGGTAGGTAGTCTTCCCACTTCTTGGGTTGATGCATTACATGCATTATTAGCATGTATTAAAGTATTTAATTCACTCTTTCTGTCTATCCATCGGTTTGAGGGTGATAGGCGGTGCTAAATAGCAACTTGGTCTCTAAACCAGCCATCAGTGATTTCCAAAAGTTGGAAGTAAATTTTGTGTCTCTGTCAGACACGATCTCTTTCGGCATACCATGCAGTCTGAATATCTCTTTCATGAATACTTGGGTGATATCGATTGCCTTGCAGGTCGACTTGACGGGGATGAAGTGAGAAGACTTGTTCAATTTATCCACCACCATCATAATGGTGTCCTTCTATTTGGTTGAGGTTGGTAATCCAGTGATGAAATCCATGGAGATGGTTTCCCATTTCCATTCTGGGATTGGTAAAGGTTGCAATAATCCTACTGGATGCTGATGTTCTGCTTTAACCTGTTGGCACTCTATGCATTTGGCTAGGTACTCGACTATGTATTTCTTCAATCCATACCAATAAAATTGTTTCCTGGTGGCAGTGATCATTTCTGGTATCCTAGATGACCTGGGTGGGGTCTTTTATGTAGTTCATCCATAATGCACCTTTTCAAGTCATCACAATCTGGAATATAAAATCTACTTCTATAAGTGAGAAGACCTCCTTCAGTCTCTTGGTAGTCTTTATATTTTACTCCGACGAGTTCTTGGTATAGGTACATGGTCACGGTCCGGACGAAGGGATCTATTTCTTGTGCATTTCTGATTCTTTCCTTGACATCTGTCTCGTAGGTGCTCACCGCTACCAGGTGAATTGTTTTCATACTTCTGCTAAGGGCATCGACCACCCTATTTTCCTTTCCTTTAATGTGTTTGATTTCGAAATCAAACTCGCTAAGGAGGGCCATCCACCTAGCTTGTCTAGCATTGAGCTTTGGTTGATCAAACAGGTATCGCAATCCACAATGATCTGTCATAAGTACAAATTTTCTTCCCAGGAGGCAATGCCTCCACATTTTCAAGGCATGCACTATGGCAGCCGGTTCTAGATCATGGGTCACATAGTTGACTTCATGCTCGTTCAATTTTTGGGATTCATAGAAGATCACACTTCCTTTCTGCATAAGGAATCCTCTGAGTCCTTCCTTATAGGCATTTGTACACATGAGGAAGTTAGCTTCTGGGTTGGCGATTTTCAGCATGGGTGCATGGGTCAATAGACGTTTCGTGTTTAAAATCTTTCTTCACATTTCTGTGTCCACAGGAATTTTGTCCCCTTCTTCTGGAGGGTAATGATTGGACAACCAATCTTGGAGAATCCTTTTATAAATATCCTATAGTATCCTGCTAATCCCATAAAGTATCTGATATCTTAAACAACCTTTGGGGTAGGCCATTCCATGATAGACCTGATTTTGGCAGGGTCTACCGCTACTCCTTCTTCGGAGAGAACATGGCCTAAGTAATGCATTTCTTTCTGGAAGAATTCACATTTGCTAAATTTGGCATAGAGTTGATGTTCTATTATCACTTGCAGCACAAGTCTAAGATGCTCTTAATGCTCTTTTCTGTTCTTGGAGTAAATCAATATATCGTCAATAAAGACAAGCAAAAATTTGTCTAAGAACTTGCTGAGTACATTGTTCATCAAGCACATAAAAGTGGCAGGGGCATTGGTCAACTGAAATGGCACCACCACAAACTTATAGTGACCATACATCGTTCGAAAAATAGTTTTATGGATGTCTTCACCCTTGATTTGGACTTGATGGTATCCTGACCTCAAATCAATCTTTGAGAAAATGGATGCACCCCCTAATTGATCGAACAGGTCATCGATCCTAGGCAAGGGGTACTTGTTCTTTATGGTTACCTTATTGTTTGCTATAATCTATACACAATCTAAGGGTACCATCCTTCTTTTTCATGAACAGGACTAGTGCTCCCCATGGAGACACGCTGGGCCGAATATAGCCCTTATCCATCATTTCTTTTAATTGCAACTTGAGTTCAACTAACTCAGGTGTGCTCATCTGGTAGGGTGTCCTAGACACCGACACCGCTCCCGGTACAAGTTCTATCGAGAAGTCTATGTCCCTTCTTGGAGGTAGACATGGTACCTCTTCCAGAAACACATCTCTATATTCTCTTAGTATAGGGTGATCGTCAGGGCTTGGTTTGTCATCTTTGATTGTTTTCAACACCTGTATTGCATATAGGGTACATCCCTTCCGGCAATACTTTCTCATTTGCAGAGCTGATATTTGTCTCACCAAGACAGGTTTTCGGATCCCTTGAAGGGTTATCCTCTTCCCTTCCTTACTTACACATTCTAAGGTCTTATGGTAACAGTCCAATCTAACTTTATGGGCAACTAGCCAATCCATACCAATCAACAGATCATATGATCCCAGGGGTAATATGTTAAGGGTTGCTTGGGTGGGGAATTCACCCAACATTAATTGGCAGGCTGGTATGACTTCTACTATCCTCCTTTTGGTGCTAGTGGCTAACTATACCAACCATGGCTTAGTATGTTTTTGTGGTTGTAGTTTACACTCATCAACAACTTTAGGGGCTATATAACTCAAATTTGAACCAGGGTCAATCAAAACAAACACTAGATGGTTGGAAATCATACCTTCTATTTTCACTACTGAAACTTGGTGGTCAGCTTGGTTATTATCCAAGGCTGCATAAATTTGTGGCACACTCCTAGCCACATCATTGACGATAGTAGATTCGTGGATGTTATAAATCCTCCGACTATTCTGTTGTCGGTGTGGACAATCTCTCAATAGATGTTCTTCCCCGCAACCCCAGCATTTCAAAGGCTCTCTCTTCGAGTTATCAGTCTTCACTGATATGGGTCCAGAAGTTTTATTTCCGCTCAAGGAGGCAAAATTCTGCCGGTGCATACTCCGGGATGGGAAGCTCATTCTTGGGTTCTTATTATAGTTCTTAAATCCTAGGGATTTAATTCCCCTTTTCTAAAATCTTGAACTATTCCTCTGTGTCCATCCTTCACGAGGTTCTACTCGATGTCCAAACTGTTCATGACAATAGGTTTCCTTTCGAATAGTGCCTTCTAGGGTCTTTGGCTCATCAAATTCAATTATGTTTCGGTAGTCCTTGGGTAGTCCACTGATGAAGAATTGCACCTTTGCCTTTTCCACTTTAATATAGGGTACATACCTCAACAAATCGAGGAATTTTTTGACATATTCTTCTATAGTAAGTTGTCCCAGTTTGAGTTCATAAAACTCTTTATTCATTTCGTCGAAATATTTTTCCGACAGATACTTCTTCCGGAAGTGCCTCTCAAACTGTTCCCAAGACAGGTCCTCTTCGCGAACCCCTTTCACATTCTTAAGGTCTTCCCACCAAATGGAAGCCTTTCCATTCAAGTTGAAGGTGGCCACTCGGGCCTTCATATTTTCTGAAAAGTCATGGACTCTGAAATACTTCTTTAGTCCAAGCAGCCAAGCCTCTGCTTCTTCTCCCTTCTTTATTTCACCATCAAAGGAGGGTGGTTTGGCCTTTCTGAATTCTTCGAATTTTCGACCTTTGGAAGGCTTTCACTTCTTTTGTTTCTTTCGGAAATAGGAACTGGTTCTGCTGCTAGAAGAGCCTTCTGAATCGCTAGCTTCCTTCTTAGAGGAATCACTCGGCACTAGTCCTTTACCTCTGGGGTGGACCTTTTTCGAGGTGCTCCTCTCAGTGCGGCCACTGATATGACCATATTTCTGAATTTCAGGTTCATGCTGCATTTGTCTTTGTAGATCGAATAAACTCTGCAGTAAAACTGCGTTAATTTCTATTTGCTTTTCTTGTTCTTTCATCATCATTTCATTGTCATCCTTACAACTTTGTAATTCGACCATGAGGCTCCTCACAGTCTCGGCTAGATCTGGAGGGGTCCCTACTTCCCTCCTTTCGTCAGAATCTTCATCTCTATTGTGGGAGCCTTCTCCCACTTCATGGTGAGTCACCATACTATGCGTTGATAATTTCCTCACGGTTGATCTTCCGCTTGTGTGCAAAAAGGAAAAACATTGGTTGTTAGTATATATTTATATTTATTTATAACCAATACATAATTCATATTTTCACATGTACACACACACAATAGGGGTTTTTCATTCTTAACTTCGTCTTTTGATTAGGAAGGTTAATACGGGGGGGGTTACTCTTTTTAGGAGTGTTCCAAACAAAGCTTCTGTGCAACTCGTTCATGAGCCCATGCAGGCCGAGTGTTGTAACCATGCTCTGATACCAATTTGTCACACACCCCTATGGCATAATAGATTTTTTTTTGCCTTTTCTCGGGGAACAAAATCCCTGAAACCCTACAGGGCTTAGAATAGGCTGCAGACACCACCTCTGCCTCGACAGAGTCTCTATGCGACCTCCCGATCTTAAGGATTGTTAAGTTTCTTTTATGAGCCGAAGCGGCTTCTTTTGATTCCTAGCTGGAATCTCCTTCCAATTGATACACAGGTCCTTTCGAAATCTCCCCTGTGCGAGCAACACTAGGTGCGATCTCCACCCTCTCCGAGCGACCACAGCACTATGACTAAGGCCTAACCCCAAAAGGTACTTGTCGCAATTCACAATCTCGCAAGTTCGCGAGTTGCAACTCCTGACTCTTCCTTCCCAATCTCGCGATACCCAAGATCACGAAATGGGTATATCTTCCTTCTGTCAGCATCTTCAGAGCATGACCACCGACTAGGCTAAGCACTAGCATCTCTCGCTACTCGTCACTTCGCGAGTTTCAACATCGAGCTCCCATACTCTCATTGTGAGTTTCAACAATGAGCTCCGGGTTGACTCCTTCCTTGACGCTTTTCACTATTCACAACCTCCCAGGTTGAAGCGTTGAGCCTTCACGCTCTTATCCTGTGAATCCTTGAGATGCAAGAAATCAATGGAGCATTGACTCCCTTCTCTAGGCGACGCGTATCCACCTGTCGACCACGCAGGCCCCACCTTGGGGTTCTGCCATGTGTCCACACCCATGTCTCGGCTCTCGGCACTTCGTGACTTCTGCAGTCGAGACGAGGTCCACTCAACCTCTAATCCTCTGAATGCACGATACGCATGGTGAGGCTCTGATCCAATGGTCATCTGCATCCTGGATACTACGACTGTCGCCGCTCCTCGCGATTTCGTGACTTCATGACTTGGAGCACCTAATCTTGGGCTCTCACCTTCCGAACTTTTGAGTTCGCGAGATCCCTCGATCTTTGCCACCTGTCCTCCTCGGAAGGATGGTCCTAATCCTCTCACGACTTCACTACTCGTGAAGTTGAAAGACTTCCTTCTCTGGCTTCCGGTGTTTGAGTCCCCGATAGAGAGGATCCTACGACACGTGTCCGCTCTCAGACCAACGGCTCAGATTTCCTCGGGACTTCGCTACTCGTGAATTCAAAAGACTTCCTTCTCTAGCTTCAAGTGTCTGAATCTCCAAAATGGATTATTTCGTGACACGCGTCCTCCCGCAGACGGACGACTCAGATTGACTTCGCCCTTTCGCTATTTCTAATGTCGAGTGCTTGGACTCTCATCCTCCGAACTCCCGAACGTTGAATTCCCAATACGACACTCCTTCGGGACTTTCGCTCTGTTTCTCTTCATGTGAGGTTTTAAACCTCATGCAACTCTCGATAGATCCAATGGTCGTCGACTGTTTAAACCAAGATCTGATGGCTCAGACCTGTCCCGTGCTATACACTCTCCCGCTGCTCCCTGGACATGGAAAAACCAACAGTCCAGATACTCCCATGGACCTTGGAGAACTACGGTCCTAATTTCTTTGCTACTCGCGAAGACGAAGGAAAAATGGGTTAAGGCACGTAATGCCTTCATGTATTCCTCCAATCTAACAGTTGTGAATGACCGCAGATCTTCCAACAGGATCTCATCCATCGATTGATACTTATTCTTCGAATCCTCAAGGGATTCTGTGACCTCTGCGCCTCTGCAGAGTCTTTGCACACAAAGTGCTACCTCTTCTGAGCTTTTCAAAAGGGTGTCTCTATGGGGAGGTTTATCCAGGGTATCACTTGAGATGGATAAGGGTATAGATTTCCTGAGAAACGGCTTGAATTCTAAATTGATTCAATGTGCGTATATACATATAAATTTGTTTATAAACATAAGCCATATGTGGCCCTTCCATTATAAGCATGCAACCACCATTTCTGATTAAAAACACTACACAGGCAGTCTTATACTCAAACCATTCATAAAACTGCACAGACTAAGAGCATATATGTCAGCATATAAATTTCACGATGCAAGATGTAAAACACTTATCAGAGATAACACCAGAAGTGAGTATAACTGCTGAGAGGGGTTCTCGTTTCCACCCAACCATAGGCTCGGGGATTTCGATAGGATTTACCACTAGCCACCCCCAAGCTGAGACCATGATGTTGCAAGACCGTGTCTCTGTTTTCCAGTGACCGAGAACGAGGGTTACTCTCCCCCTTCTCTATTATCACTCACTCTGTATTTTCCAGAGTTCTCTTCCTCCCCTCGCATATGCCCCCTTCTCGCTTCTCCCTCACGCCTTTTCCTCTTGCGAGGTTGCGTGTGGTGTGATTTCCATCGCACTCGTTAGGCTTGATGGCTCTCGGATGGGCAGTTCACCCCCGCCCATCCCTCATTACTCATGAGGAGCCCTTCATCTACCAATCCTGGTGAGTCATTTAATTCGGGGCCAGTGAGCCACTCTTGGTTCTCCGGGCCAGTGAAGTCCAAATACGTTATTGGTTTCAGTGGAAGTTAACGCC
>JASDQU010437828.1:117219-131505 GCA_032191745.1 Picea mariana | reverse complement strand
CTCCATCTATAAAGGCAACTCTGAAGCCTTTCTTTTCTAAAGCTAAAATGGAGAGTAGGTTCTTGGTCAAACCTGGTACATATAGTACGTCCTTCATCTTCAATGAATTCCCTAAATTCAATTTGTGGTTTGATTATCCCACACCCTTGATGGCATATTGGTAATCATCTCCAAGTGTCACTTTCTGAGAAAAATTATTTTTTGAGATACAAGAGAGAATGTTTCTTTGTCACTTCATGTGCTTGGATGCACCACTATCAATGAGCCAAGTGTCCTCTCCAGGTGTTACAGATCCTGAGAGGGCCAAGATCAAGACATGGTCTTTGATCTGCTAGCTTATCATCTTTGTGGGTGGTTCTTCATCTTCGACTACATGGGCATGGTGCCTCTTATGTTTTCTCTTGTATTCTTCTTGTCTAGCTAGACAAAACTTCGCAACATGTCCCATCTTGTCACAATGATATCATTGTACAGATGAGTAGTCTGTTTCCTTTCGTTGTCCCTTCTTCTGAAATCTCCTTGGATGAGATTCTTTATGATTGAGTTTGTTTGACTATTGAGGCTCTTTATGAGTCTCCTTTTGGAATTAGGATTTATTCCTTCCTCCTTTGGTGTGAGTAGCTAGGGCTTGATCATCATCTCTTGCTAGTAACGCTTCATGATTCGCTACTCTTGTTTCTTCTTGGATGCACTCTTCCCATAGACCATCAAACAATAGTTTCTTTGTTCTGGCACAAATCGTTTGGATGAATGCATCCCAAGGNTATCTCCAATTGCTTCTATTTGTTCTTTGAATTGAGATATTCTGGAGAAATATTCCTGAATAGATTCTCCTTTTTGCATCCTTGTATTGTTCAGTTGAGTTCTTAGATTCATCTTCCGGTTTATGTTCTTTCCTTCATACAGTCTGGTCAAGGCATCAAACATTTCTTTTGGAGTCTTCTTAGATGACACATAGGGAATTAGGTGGTCTTTGATTGAATCTGCAATGATTCTTTTGGCCCTGATTGTGTCCTTTTGGTGCTTTGCCTTTTCTGCAGCATTAGTAGGTTACGACACTTCTTCTTTGACGATTTTTTCTAAGTCATTCTCTTCAAGAATGAGGCCAATCGTATACTTCCAGGCATGGAATTTTTCCACTCCTTCGAGCTTGTCAACAAGTTTAACGCTTGCAGACATCTTTTACTTGGAGCTAGGAAAATGACCGAAAAATGAAAGTGCTCAAAATCAAAATCTGAACTTACCAAGAGGTGTGCTTGGCTGAGGCGAGTATCCTGGTGTGTTTGGATCTGAGAAAATCCAACTTTTTCTCCTCCAAACTTGATCTGTGGATTTCTGGACTGGTGCTTCTGGTTTTCTGGTACCTCTGGTACTTCTAGTACTTCTGGTACACTAGTTTTCTAGTACTTCTGGTACTTTGTGAAACTAGGGTTTCACTTTCTGGGAGATCCATCAACTGAAAAGGTGCATTGAGAGTGCCAAATTAATCCTTGGGGGAGGGCGCACTTTTCTAGAAGGTTTTAGGGATGAAAAACTTCACCATCAAAAATCTCTAATTTGCATGTACGGCAACAGTGACGTTTTTCACTCTTGTGAAAGATGCTCTCTTCAGATTGGCTTTGATACCATGTTAATGTGTAAGTCATTATTATAGTTCTTTGCATTTCAATAGATAACAATAGAATAATACAAGATCACTAAGAAATACACAATCACAAGAGACACAACATTTATCCTGGGAAACCCTCTAGGGGAAGAAAACACAGCAAAACTTCCTTATTATATATAGCCAATACAATGCCAAGAGATAACTCAAACTAAAATAGAAGATCCTCTCCCAAAGATGTGCCACTCTCTCTCCTTCTTCTCTAACTGCAATTATGAAACTTGTCTCTCAAATGAGCAAGTGAGTTGTGTGTGTAAGTGAGGTGCTAGCCTCCTTATTTATACAAGACAGGCACGTTTGAAGTGTCTCTTCACTGTCAGGGCCAACTTCTCTCACTGGGTGGTTATAACCACCTTTATTATATTTCCAGGGCCTCTTGATATATTATGGGGCCGACCTCTTCTTTTGCCTTTTACAATTACATTATGACCAATCTGCAAAAGGGGATCTAGTCCTTTTACAATAGTCGACATGATCAATCCACAATGGGGATTGATCCAATGAATAATATATCAAATAATAATAAAAATACACTTTGCAGTTACACTATTTTAACATTGTTGTCACCCTATCTAGGGAGGTATTTTGAAATATTACTATAGTCAAATTATTAAAAAAAATTGAACATTATTTATTTGTGTTAAGTCATGTTTTGTAATTTGAGAAGAAAAACATTAGAAATATCAATTCCAATATGCTAAATGTTATTTCTATTACCAACATACTCATAATATTTTTAACCATAAGGGGAGTTTGTCTTTCAGTTATAAATAACTTGCAACTATGTTCCAATGATACTTGGGTGTTACATGAATTTGAGTAGTATTCACTTTTGTTATCCTATATTATTTGGTTGTTTACTCCTAGATACGTGTTTACTCGATCGTTCCACTTAAAGGAACCAAAATTGGTTGGTCTAGTTGTATATTCTTAGGGAAACTTTTCCTCATAAAAATAGTGTTATAAATCGAGATGTACACCATAATAATTTAATGGTCTTTTCTAAGCATAATGAAACTACTATTCATTTTCTTGAAATAATTTCCCCCCTCTTTAATAATATGATTATAGTCGGAAACATGTATCATAATTTTCTAAGATTCCATTAATTCCTTGAGGTACTCAATCGTGGCCCATTTTTATCAATTTATTTTGTTATTTCTCGTCTCTCATTGGCCCTCAACTAAGTTTTGGAGAACCTTGGTCATGTTTGACCATTTTTGGGACTTCGCCAGACTGGTTGAAGACAGAGCACCCAGGCGAAGCTGAGATCGCGAGATCTTTCCCCCTTTTGTGGGCTTTTTAGGTATAGGGTTGATGTAACGGGTATGGGATGTCAGCCCATGGGTTTACCCATGCTTAGGTCCCTTTTTTTAATGTATAAATAGATATCTAGGCAATGTAAGAAGTACACTAGATCTAGTAGATCTAAGGTGCTATGCTAGGTGCAAGTGATTGTAAGAATCTTTGTGCATATTGTATGTTGAGACTTGCAGACCTAAGTGCAAGTCATCTATAGTGCTTTCTGTGCAGATTGTGTAAGGCTCTGTGCCTAGATCTACTCGGGGAAGGAGGATTTGGCGAGGTGCGCAGATCTCTTGTCCTATGCGGAGTTGGTTTTGTGGCTTTGTGCATGTAAGAAGATTGAAATAAGATAATAAAGAAGACGAAGAGTTGGTGGACATAGCCCCACGCTGGGGGTGAACCACATATATCTTGTGTTGTGATTTCTTTGTGTGATTGTTGTGATTTATGCTTAGTGTCGAGTCTCTATGTATGTTAGATGCATCTGATGTAGTAGATTAGTGCTTAATATCATGAACGAATGATAGATCTAACCTATTTCTATGTGTTAAGTGCTTGGATGTATTAGATCTTGTTGAGTACTGTGTTGTTCTATAATTAGGGTTTTACCTGTGATGTGAGTAAGGGTTAAAGACTAATGAATGATAATTGTTAAATGCTTGGTTAAGTATTGTGATCACATATATGTGTCCCAGCTAGGTTGTATTCACTTGAGTCCTGCAACCCTCCCTGCCTCTGCCTCGGGTGAGACTTCATCTGCTAAACAGGTGTTGTCGAAAGGGCCAGTAGTTAGGGTTTTTTTGGTGCGTTGTTGAAGTGTTGAACCCTGGGTCTGCCCCTGTGCCAACATCTCCCCATAGCTATAGACCTAATCTTATTGTTAGTAAAGATATTTCACATGGTAACATGTTCGATTTTTAGGTGATGTACTTCCCTCTCGATGACTTGGATTCTTCTAATCCTTCCACTCAATTGACTTTGTAAGATTCAAATTCATGAATAATGTGTTCACCATGGATTTAGTAGAATTGTCTTTCCAAATAGATCTTTGATGTTGAATGCACTTTTGTAGAAGATGCACACCATTCTTAATCATTTAATTTTTTTAACAATAATCGATTAGTTTAATCAATCCTCATCATCTCTATATACAACTATTAATATATTTTAACTAAATTTGTAGTATTATTTTTGTGTCTTAATTTTCCAACCTTTCTACCTCAACATTGAAATTATGTTATGTAACATTTAAAGTCTAAGTGGTGTGAGTACATTCCAAATGGTGGATTTTGTTTTAACACGTTTTTTTTGGTACAAAAGACTTCTGAACTATTATTCCTCAAATTATTCTAATTGAGATCTCCTTTATTTCCACTTCTATAGTTTTCAAATTAATGGTATAGCCTTAGCAATAATATTTGTGGAAATTCTAATACTCCAATAAAAAGAGGGATTTATTTTCATATTCCAAATGAGTTTCCCCATTGGACAATGTTTTACTAATGTGAGGCAATCTATTATTTTTTGTAATAAATGTTTTCAAAATTCTTAATTAATATCAAATATGGCCCATTATCTACAAGCATTTAAATATAAAAAAGTGTGTCCTTGAAGCACGACACCACTAGCACTAACATGAGTGAGACTAGTTCACGATCCATGACAACATTTACACTTGTCCAAATGGTGGCCTAAATTTCCAACATCATTGTGTCATTATCTTATACAATTAACAATATTTTCACCAGCAAGCTATAGCCTCAGTGTGTCAAATATCCGAAAGTGCATGATAATTGGATCCTCAACCTGGATACATGGTTCAACAGTGATTTGATTCTTGAAGATGAGAAGGTTCCATTCACCAAATTGAATCTTACAGGGATTGCCAAACTTATCAATATCAAAAAATACAAATACCCAAAACCACATGTAATCCTCTATAGATACATTCATATCTCCTCACAAGAGAAAGGAAAGTTCATATTTTTGATCATCTCAAAGAATTTTAAAAGAGTATTGCAATTAAAATGGAAGGGAATTTGATAGGTCAAACTCAAATATCTCATACTTAAAACTCAAAGTTACAAGATACTGTCAAGATCAACCTCAAAGTAATTCTTTGTGGAGTTTTTCTCATAAAATATATCTAACAATATACAACATCCATTTGAAAATCACATATATGGCTGAAAATTATCCATGATCATATGTGAAAAGTCTTGGAAGATTACAAGAAAAACACTTGAGAACTGAACCCCGTGATTGTTTCAAGAATACAAACACAAAGCTTTGAGAAAACAATGTAGAAGAAGAAAAGAATGGAGAAGAATTAAAATCTTTGCTTGTTGATCGAAATCTTGATTACATAATTATGGCTGGTATGTCTCTCTCATGTTCCTTTGAATCCCTTCTCAACAATGAATTCTGAAAATCATGAAGTTTCTATTTTCCCCTTTTAAAGAAATGTTCTTTTAACTACTTGAGTAGTTAGGGTTTTTTCCTTTTTCTCTTTAAATTCCTTTTTTCTTTTTATCAAATCACTTTAGTTAATACAACATTGGAATCTCATTAATGAATTGAATTCATTGATACTCTTGCTTTAAAGTGGGCCCCAAAAATTTTGAAATAAAAGTTTTTTAAATAAACTTTATTTCGAATAATTTTTAATTTGTTGCCTCCTTTAAGAGATGATTGTGTTTTAATTTTTTGATAAGGATATGGATCTTTTCATCCCTTTAAACTACTTCTTATGTGATATTCATCGTATTAACTTTCCAGCGATATAAAATTTGTGCAACTTTGTCGCCCGTATCTCGAAATTTGAGCTCATGAAGTTCACTTGTCACGCAGGCTCATTAAAATATGAAGTTGACTGATATTTTAATTTCTAAGACAAATGTATCAACTTTCAGCACTTGAAACCTATATTATCATATTCTACATCGAAAAAAATTCCCAATGGTATAAATTTTGCGCAATTCCGACACCTGGAGCTCAAGTTATGGCCTCTGCAAGATCGTGACTTGGCCACCATCGATCTGATGTCTTGGGGCAATCTCAACCTCTAATTTCAAATTCATTTCTCCCTCTTTGAAATTTTGACTTTTATTCATAAATATTATCTCACATTCATTGGGATACTATAAATCTTCATGGTATACAATACTAAGTGTATTATACACTTAGTAAGAAACATGAGAAGAAGATTATGGAGCTTAAGGGGTTCGACCTCCCCTTTGAAATTTGATTAAATAATTATATTTTGATCAGAATTAATTCCAATCTCGCCCAATCAGCATATGAGTCAACCATTCATAATTTTCCACATGTCATCACCCGATAGGATAATAATATATTATGTGTACCCAATAAGATTCTACCATATGTCTCAAATTTTATGTTGACATGTGTCTCCAGTGTTGAGTTGCCACATGTCATGACCTCATACATTGTCATGTGTCATATTCTCATTTGTTGGTTTTCATGCCTTGGAATAGCTTTGAGAATTTGGCTAAGTATGGGAGATGGGACGAGAGTGGAAGAAAGAGAGGCAGGTTGGAGGTTTCGCGGGTTCGTGGGGGTGAGGGAAAGGAGGTGAGTGATGGTGGTGAATGAATCTATGAGTCCGACAACTTGCGAACCCGACAAACTCATAAAATATTCTAACTGTTAAATTTTTGAAAGAGAAGGGGGTAAGGCGAGAAATGTAGGTGGCGGAGGGATGAGAGTGATGTAGGGTGATGTAGTTGGAAAGGTGAAGTTTAGGAAACAAATCTAGGAGCATGGCGGGTTCGTGGGGATGGGAAGGTGAGGGAAGTAAAGAGATGAGTCTTCCAACCCGCGAACATGATGAGGAGATGAGTAGTTAGGTGGAAAGGGGAGAAATGTAGACGGCAGAAGTGAGGGATGAGAAATGTAGATAGCAGGAGCAGGGATGAGGAAGGTGAGGAGAAAGGGTGAAGGAGTGTGGTGGGTGTTCGCCCCTGCCATTGATTGAAATATGGCTAAGTATGGGAGGATAAGGGATAAGGGAGTGGAGAAATAAGGAGAAAAAGATTAAGTGTTGAGATTGATGGAGATGAAAGGTAAGAGAAATAAGTGATGAGAATACTTAGCCAAAATTCGAAAAAGGAGAGAAGAACATGATGCTGAGAAAGATCCTTCAAAATCGGACTTCTAGGTCAGATCTTGAATAACTTAGGCATACAGAAATGGATTTCTGATCTGAAAAATGCGTGGCAAAACTAAGACGGAGGGCTGCAGAGTGAACTTATAAAAGTTTGAAAAATGCCTTCTTTTGATATCAAAGATTTTATGAATCCCAGAGAGAGAAAATATAGATGACCAAATTTTGGTCAACAACTGGCTCCATCTGCGGGACAATGAACCCCTGTGGGTTGCTGAGAACACCGGAATCTCAAGACCAGTTACCTTATCCATTGGGATATGGAGTCATATTCAAATTACATTCTTGCAATTCTTCTTCTTTCATGGAGTTATCTTCAAATTTCGACATCCACTTAGCAATTGCTTTATTGCGAAAAACTTTGATTGAAGAAATAAACTATGTACATACATTATCTACCTACCTTAACTTACTTGAAAGAAAGGGGAACCTTAGGTGTAGGCAGATTTCCAATAGAGCCATTTGAGCATCCAATTGACTTGTGAAATGGGCTCCAGCAGTAAGAAAAATATTGGGGATGCTACCAATAAATCAAGAGCATGAAAATCAGGAGCATACCAAAAATGTACCACAATGGGATTGAGCAATGTGTGCAGAAGACTTGTTTGCATTGGCAGGCTGACAATGCTTTTGAACCAATATTCAATATAATATACTCTTGAATGCCCAAGAGTGTTGTTATCTTAAGTCAAATAAAATTTTTCTTTCTTGAAAGCATTTTCTTTTTCTTCTTTCTCCACATTCAAGATTCTTGTTTCACTGATGATGTCTTGGAAATGTTCTTCTTCTATGCAATGGCTACCTTCTTTGTTCTAAAAATTGTTTTCTTCCACCAATTCTTCTTTATTTTGGTTGAATTATTCTTTCATATTTGGTGAAGATTATTTAATTTCTCCCTCATATGGAGTATATGAGAGGCTGATATCTTTCTTTTGGTCTTTGGAATTTGTATCTTCATTCTCAGCAACAAGATTTGATTCTGAAAATTCTTGCAGTGTTTCATGATATTCTTGTTCTGAATCATTCATTTCATCCTTTTGTGTCCATGTGGGAGAGGCTAGGTGGAAAACAACATATGGAATTAACTATTCATTAAACAAAGTTTATAGTACATCCCAACTGGTAATGGTTCCAGGAAGCAATGAACTATACCATTCAAGAGCATTCCCATGTAGAGTTTGCAAGAATAATCTACATGTAACATTATCCTTAGCGAGATTAAAAATTTCACATGCACATTGGAATCTAAACAAATGTTGCTTTGCATCCTCCAAAGTATTCCCAAAGAATGTAGAAAAATTTTCCATAGAAATATTGGGCATCTGAAAATTTTCTTCTGGTAGATTTAAAGGGCCTCTATGTAGTCACCTTCTTCTTTGGGAACTTCTACTCTTTGTCGCATCTTGTAAATCCATTGATGGGATTTATTAAGAATATAAAGGAGAATCATGACATGAATGAAATCCTTCTTTTTGAGTTTTTCCAATGGAGTTGCTAGGAAGTTCATTCTCCTGAATCTTTGGTGCTTCTCGATTCTTTTTGAAATTATAAAAAAGGTGAGACATGCTTAAAATAAGCAACAATTTTCTTGAATATTCTTTTCAAAACTTTGAGCCATGGATATTTTTGGTTCTTCAATATGATCTGATGCAGGGCCTAAAATGTCTTGAAAATAAATCGGTCCCCAGTATGGTCGCCAAAAATGTTGATGCTTGAATCTGTCAGGACCGAAAAGACAACCTCATGAGGACATTAGTCCCCCTTCATTTTTAGAGAGGTGGTTCTCCTATTTGGCTAAAAGATATATATTCGAATATCTTGGAGTAGGGAGAGTGTTAGACAACAAACCCCAAATTTTTCTTGCTTGGATTTAATGAAAATTGTTCTTCAATAACCCAATATGATCTTTATGTGCAACAAGAAGTTCTTTACAAATAAAAGATTGAAGAGGAGCTTCAATATCAGAAAATACAAATACTCAACACCACATCTGTAATCCTCTATAGATACATTCATATCTCCTCTCAAGAGAAAGGAAAGAATATTTATGATCATCTCAAATAATTTTAAAAGAGTATTGTAGTTAAAATGGAAGGGAATTTGATAAGTCAACCTCAAATATCTCATACTTAAAACTCAAAGTTACAAGATACAGTCAAGATCAACCCCGAAGTAATTCTTTGTGGAGTCTTTCGCATAAAAGATATCTAAAAATATACAACATTCATTTGACAATCACATATATGGCTGCAAATTCTCCATGATTATATATGAAAAGTCTTGGAAGATTACAAGAAAAACACTTGAGAATTCAACCCCATGATTGTTTCAAGAATACAAACATAAAACTTTGAGAAAACGGTGTAGAAGAAGAAAATAATGGAGAAGAAATAAAAATCTTGATGAAATAATGATGGTTGGTATGTCTCTCTCATGCTCCTTTGAATGCCCTCTCAACAATGAATTATGAAAATCATGAAGTCTCTTTTTTCCCCTTTTAAGTAAATGCTCTTCTAACTACTTGTAGTTAGGTTTTTTTCCTTTTTCTCTTTAAATTCCTTTTTATTTTTTATCAAATCACTTTAATTAATACAACATTGGAATCTCATTAATGAATTGAATTCATTGATATTAGTGCTTTAAAGTGGGCCCCAAAAATCTTTAAATAATTTTTTTTTAAATAAACTTTTATTTCGAATAATTTTTAATTCGTTGCCTCATTTAAGAGATGATTGTGTTTTAATTTTTTGGTAAGGATGTGTATCTTTTCAAACCTTTAAACCATTTTTTATGTGATATTTATTGTTGGATTATGTTGTCATTGATGTTGTTGGAGCCGCCTTTGTTTTTCTAGCCCGTCTCAAATTTCATGTCTTAATGCTCGAAATCGAAAGATGGTTTTCGTATTTTCTGTCTGTGGTTTCAAAATCTCTGAAGTATTATCACACAACCAGTGATGGTTATTGTACTCTCGAGGTGAGTTCTTATTTTCGACAAAAAAAATTCGCCCTTTTGTTCTACCTCGGGATTTCGTGTGTTGGATGTTATAGATCACGTAGTTCGTAAGTCCCGAGCAACGAAACAACGAAATCGCTTTAAAACTTTACTCGGGTCAGTAGTGGGAGTAAAGTTTTCCTAAATCATGATTAAACATCATCAGGTTTTCACACCTCGGCGTTCACTAAATCCAAAACTCTCAGTGTTGTATCCCCGATATCCGAAAACAAGAAGTTTGTATGTCAGTAACTCGTGTCAAAGTTAAAGGAAAAAACTAAGCCATGGTTAAGTTCCATCGGCAATTCGCCACTCGGCGTGTTCTCTTTTAAAAAACTACATTGTCTAAGCCCGAGTCACAATAAAGATACGAACGTAATTAATTAAACACTTAATCCGAGTTTATCTTCCCTTTTAATTAAAACGTATTATCGCGATCTCGCGGTTTCGCAGCTCGGCATGCAAACTTCCCGGAAACTTACCTTCGAAGCTCTGAGTCGCGACATGGAGAATATAAATAATTACGTCATTAATTAACCTCCTAATCACAATTGCATTTTTATTAACCAAAATCAATCATCGCAAATTTGGGAGTTAGAGGTTCAAAGGGTTAAAGCAAAATTCCCGATACAACGAGTACCGAAAGATTAATTAACGTGGGTAAAACCGGATTAATTAAGCTAAATAAATATATCCCATGTTTTGATGCTTGCATGATTTACGAGGTAGTCTTATTTCCTCCATATGCCAACTGACATTTCAAACCACCAAAATTTATGGCATTAATTATGAAATAAGGCGAATCGACGAATAAAGATTGGGTTTTTATTGCTAAATTTATTTCTAAACATGATTTGACAGATTTGTTCTAAAAAGTACCGAGTTTTCGAATATATATAGAGTTGTTATTCATTATAACAAATTCATTCCTACATTACGCAGAGCACATTTTCTCGGCGAGCTAACTTTTGTATGTATACGTACTTTTATCACAGAAGAGCCAAAGCAGGATCTCCCGTCATGGCCCCGTGAAAAGCATCCAAAGCCAACGTTGAGGTTTCGGGACAAGGTTCGGACAACATCGTTGATACTTCACCTCGAAGTGTCGACTCTGTCCTCAACTGGTCGTTCGTTTCTGATGTTCTGCAGGCCGAATTGGTGGATTATTCTGATGATTCTAGCGACAATGAAAAAGACGATGTAACCACCAAGTATAAGATCGTCATTCAATCGGGAATGCATAAAGTAGTGGTCAGGCCACGATTTCTCCCCTATTATGATATGGTCTGATGGGCATTGGACCATGTGGACATACCAACCAAAACCATCATGAATGAGCAGAAGGTCACCATCGAGACTTTCAGACCTGAACATCTGCAAGCTATGTACAAGTTTCCCACAGCGTCTGACCTTACATATGGTGTCGAATTCTTGGAAGAGTTCAAACAGAAGGAATGTGTGCAGTATGACAAGACCATGTCTAGCTTAATAAGAGATTGGGTTTCGCACCCTGCGAAGTTCAAGGCAAACAGTCATGGTATATATTCAATAGCTTCCTTGGAACCACAGTTCAAGTATGTAGCTATGATGACATGCAGATTGTACGGGAAAGAGGACACCTCACATTTCTTTCTTCAATGGGTACCTCTAATATTTCGAGTCCCCGAAGGTTGTTCCTTCGACTGGGTGAAAATGTTGTCTGACAGCTTGACCAGTCGGGTTACAGAGTATCGGGCACAGAAAGAGAGCGGAAATATTTCTTCATTTTTTATGTCTGCATATATTATGGATGCCATGTGCTTTCTAACACCATTTCCCTTAATGAGCTAGAGTTGGACTCCAGTAGAGGCCGAGCCCATTCACGTCTATCATTCAAAGTTATGGGAAAACAAAGCGGCATATTTCGTATATGAAATCTTCAACTGGGTGATGGTACCTATGCATGTCACTATTTTCGGTCACCCACCACCCAGGATCTCGGACAGTATAGTGACGAATTTGAGCAGCATAGCTGACTGGTATGTAGAAGCTGAATTCTCATATCTCAGAGTTTTCAGGGCTTCTATTCCCCTGCATGCATTGCCATTATTTATTCCCGACAAACTGGCTTGTTGTGAGGTTGCTAGACAAACAGTAATCGGTGGCATAAGCAAGGAGCTTAAGGGATACTCGAAGAAGGTATGGCCACATTTTCCTGTTCATTTAAATTCATATTCTTTATTAGATTTCGGGCATGCTAAAGCCGAGGCAGCAACCCTGGAAGACCGAAAATTGGTCCTTATTGAATTCAAAAAGCATGATCCGCAAAGGGTCGTGAGTAATCATTTGGCCAGTTGTGGACTCAAGAGATTTGAGCATGAAAATTCACCCTCGGATGACATTTTCTGAGGTGCAAGATCTTATGCCGAGATCTTAGCTCGGATCCAAACATTGGCACCTGAAGAGAGGGTCGATGTTCTGAAATTCCAAGAACATAGACGTAGTTGTCTTCCCGCGGTATTACAGGGTGATAATCCGAGTACAGCAAAGGTGAAACAAAAAGATGCCAAAGGCTCCAAGGATGTGACTCCCAGTCAAGAAAAACACCAAGATGAAGGAGAGCAAACTAAGAGTCTGAAAGAAGAGATAAATACTCCCGACCTGCTGAAGAAGCAGAGTCTGGTTACTACTCCGGGACAATTAGCGAAGCAAATTGGAGAACCTATCACATCAGTTACTCCCTTGCAGTCAACTTAGGGAAATATTTACGCAGGGTGAATCTTCAATGAAGAGTTGAGGCCTATAAGGGTGGAAGAGCTCCCTCCAAATGAGTTATTCTTTGATAAGAAGAGAAAGGTAGTGGTAAAGATAGAATTCTATCAGGAAGGGGAGTCGATAGTCAAGAAATACAAAGTTATGAATGATGGGAAGGACAAGAAGAATGAACAGTACGCTACAGAAATAGTTGGGACATTAGGGGCATATGCCATAGCGAACCAATTTTTAGTCAGGATTTTGAAAAACCAGCTGAAACGAAAAAATTGCCTCATCAAGACCCTAGAAGCCATACTAGCCACAACAGCGGAGGTTTCCAAGGACCAGGTGAGCGTAGGAATAGAGCAAGCCAGGTTGGCCGATAAAAATGAGATAGAGTTGCTTAAGACTAATCTCGAACAAACACATCTGGTGATTTGGGATGGCCAGATGCAAGCGAGCCAGCAAAAAGATTTGATCGAATAGCTACAGGCTAGAGTGGAAATCACCGAAAGTAAAGTGATAAATATCGGGATGTTCCAGTCCTGAGCGATGGAGATTCGGAGCAGAGTCTCTGCGGCCCAACGAAATTTACTCGCCAAGGTAGAGGTGATTCAGGACAATTGTTTTTTGGTCAATCAAGTTTTGGAGAATTTATCTTCCAGGGAAAGAGAAGCTGGAGCAGCACGGGTCGCCTTTCAAGAGGCTGTGATAGCCACAAACAACAGGGATTCGAGAAGTACTCTCGGGTTCACCATTTCGAAGCAGACCAAAGGAAACATTCTATTGAAAGAATGGGAGCACAACATCTCGGAAGGCAAGTTGCAAGCCAAGAGAGTAGTGAAATCCTTAGAAGAGGCTTTCAGTTCTATAGATGGCAATCTGCTAGGCATTGATAGCAGAGGTAATGTCGAATCATTGATTCAGATGAATATGGAAAAAATCTCACTTGATTTAAATGAAAAAGAGGAAAGAGATTCAACCGAAATCTCCCAAGTGACTATGGAGGACATAGTCCAAATAGACAAATGTATGATTAAACCAAGCATGCAAGTATGCACTATCGACATCATAGACAGACATATGGAAGATAGGGTGTCGCAATTAACCCGAGATTGTTACTATTTTGAAGAGAATTGTCAAGTAGAACCGTCAAGGCTATTATCTCGGTTGGTTGAAAGATGTGTCACCTGTACCGAGCACACACAAGGACAAGATTCTGGCACCAAGTGAAGACAGAGAAGAAGAAATGGAGCGATTGATCTCCTCCCTATCATAACTGAAAATTTTTCAACGATTGAGATTCCATCTTATTGTAAAACTGTATAAATATACCATCGAAAGAAAGAAAAGGGGTTGGACCTTTTTGTGTCGATTGTAACAGAGGTTTTACATTTTGAGA
>JASDQU010437828.1:20974-34051 GCA_032191745.1 Picea mariana | reverse complement strand
TTATTGATATGTATTGATCCTATATATATATATATATATATATATATATATGCGTGAATATGTATGTTTTCATAAGATTACTAAACATTGATAACATTTATTCATGAAAAACACTTTAGGTAGTGGTGGCACAATTGAAAATGTTGAGAAGGATCTACTTTCAAATCGTAATTGATAATGGAATAAACCATAAACCATAGTTACCAAATTTGGCCAATCAGGCTAAAGATTTCAAAAATTTAGAAATTCAGTTGTGTTCGGTATTTAATTCACCCAAATCAAATTCAACATGGTTTGTTTATCAATATTCCCTATGAGTTATTCGAATCCTTTCAATGTTCCTATTCTTGATACTTGTTTAAAGCACTTCCTAACGATGGGAAAGAAGGCACAATCACACAGGACTAGCCAAACCCAACACGGTGAAAGGGAAATAAGTAAATGGGCACATGTGACAAAGTTAATGGTTTGGAGATATGCAACCATGAATGTTCAAGCTCAAAAGCCTGCTTGGCCTGTTGACACTATTTTTAACTCAACCACATACAATCATATTAATTCACGAATATCTACTAATATTAATGAAAGTAGATGTAATATAAAGTATATTTTGTTAATATAATGATAATAAATATGTATGGTTAAATATAACCTCTCCAACTAATTCACAATAAAAAGTAAATACAAGTGAAATCAACTATAGCCCCCTATATGGGGTGTCACCCACGGTTGTGGAAGGACGCAACACCCGGCAGCACGGGTCTCGGATCACTAGATTACCAAACATTATGTCGCATATCTATGGATAATATGGACAAGTGGCATGAAGATTAAAGTCTGATGAGACGACCATTAACCTTAAGCGATCCCTTCGTACCCTCCTCTTATTTCATCATGCGGGACAAAGGATCTGTGATTAAGGGTGATACGATGGAGTTGTGTTATGATAGTGGAATTTAATGTAGAGGAATTCTAATTTTTTCTTGTGTATAGGGGGTTTATATTTGCTAGTTTCAAATTCATCTTCTAGTTTTCTCTACTTCTCCTCTAGCAAAGGGCTTTCTGGCTTGGGTTTGTCTTGTTGTCCTGAGAGGGTTGGGTTTCAATGAGAGATTTTTGATTATGTTTCTTATGGATACTCTCAACTTGGAAATTTATTATGTGTTTTGGTAATCTTGAATCTAGGGTTTACTCATGTTATTTGAGCAGTATGGAGGGCCATAGGCATGCAAGTTAGTATATTGCCTATGAGTTGTCTGATTTGCATTAGTTTTAAAAGAGGGTTTCTAGATAAATTGAGGGTTTCCAAGTAGCCTCTTCTCATTTCAACAATATATTATTATCTCATATGGATGCTCACAAGGCCAAAAACAACGAATTATCAGTGGTTGTGGTACATCAAAGTAAAAAAATACAGAAAATGGAAGCATATTTCAACATGTTATATCAAGTGGGCTTAATACTTCCCAAGAGCTCTCACTCTCCAACTTATTGTCCAAAGACTTCCATTGGGTTAGTTAGAGAAAAATTCAAGGATGAGGAAACAATTCAACAAATGCATGAAGACATGGAAAATGAGAATCCAACATTGGAACCAACCTTGCATGAAGATATCAAGCAAGAAACCCTTAGCATGCATGTTTTCTTCTAAGCTCATGTTTTTATATGTATTGCAACATTGTTTTAGTTCTAGATCATTTCATTAGGCTATTTACCAACAAAAATTTTAGTTATGTTTCCTAAAACTGTAAGAACTACTCAGTTAATTAGTATTCATTTTGAAATTTTGGATTTGTTTGAAACTGTGCTATCAAACACTCTCTTCTTGTTTTGTATTAATTCACTATACAATGCAGCCACAACTTCCTTTTAATACAAATAATAATCGTTTCTATTTTCTATATATGTATATATTAGTAATAGATTGGTTAGATAAATATTGTTGTGTGCGAGTGTCAACTTGATGATCTATGTCACTTTGCCTTGATTGGCATGTCAACACCCATCCATATATGACCTTTCCTGGTTGCCACTATTCTACCCAAATTCAAGTATTGGAAATGCATTTTGGTATGTGGAATTAAGGTTTATACAAGGAAGAGTAAGGCTGTAGGTAGGTTTACTTGTGCCAAGTCTTTTTGATAAAGGATAAAGAATGTGTTTTGAATACCTTATGGATTTTCTCTATACAACAAATGCCTTTCTAAACAATAGACAACAACAATTGCAAAAAAATAAACAAGACATTTGAAAAAATAACAAAAAAATTGAAAAATCAATAAGAACCTTGGGGGAATCTTCAAAGATTCCCTAAATTTCCCTTTGAATTTGCATGAAAACACTACATAACATTAAAAAATACAACATTTTCATTTTTAGGCTATTTTTTCAAATGGAATTACTATTTTGTTGTCAATTTTGTTTTACATACTCGAAAATCCAAAGTCGTACAAAACACGAATGTAAGAAATATTTTTTTTTTACAAAATCTTGTATAGTAATTTTTTTAAAATATATGTTACAAAAAAAAAAACTAATCGAAATCAATTTTTAAAAATAAATCAAATTTTTTGATCAAACAAAATACAACTCACCGAGCTACACATTAAAATTAAAACTTGAAAACAAAAGAGAAAAAATTGTTTTCCTAGCATCCACTCAAATTATGATAAAAGTTATCATTAGGAAATAACATCACCCATTTTTTTTGTCCTCATCATCATCATCATGTTACACATCAAAATTACTCACTTCAATGATGACCTATTGTCGTCGTTATAAGTGTCGCATTTTGGCTACAAGTGTCGCAAGTGCCACAAACATCATACAATTATCTTGCTTATGTCGTGTCTTGAATGACATCACAAGGAACACTTGAAGACACCCTCAAAGACTGGTTTGAGAAGGAGAAATCATCTGATGAAGAGTACAAATCTTTTGCCATGAAAAAACCCACTTAAAATTGAATTTTGAAGGCCAACTCTCCCCTACCCACTGTCATAGAGTGTCAGCGTTCCTTGATCTCCTTTGGGGGAGCGTTACAGCACTCTATGCACCCTTTTGGGGGAGCGCTGGGATTTTTTAAGGAAATTTTTGGCAGCACTGCCCTACACACTATCAGGGAGTGCCAACGCTCCTTGCCCTCCTTTGGGGGAGCGTTGCAACACTCTGTGCCCCACACTAAGGGAGCGATGGGTTGTTTGAGGAAATCTTGGGCTGTTGAGGAAAATCAAGGAAAAATCCCCCTCATCTCTGGAGTTGGTTGGATTCGAATCTGAGGTCAAGGTTGGATCTTAGGGAAGATCCACAACTGATAGAGAAGGATCCTCAACCTATCCCAAGAATATCTAAGGTGGTTGGGTCTCTCCAGGCTTATATAAGGAGGCCTTCTCATGGTGAAAATGGATGGAGTTTTAGAGATACCAAACTTATTATCTCATGAGAAGTGATATTGAGAGGACATTGAAGGCATCAAACTTGTGATCTCATAAGGGAGATAATCAGTAAAGCATATTCATTTTGATTGTGGATTATTTGAGCAAGGGGTTGGACAAGGAGAACTAGAAGAGGCTACTGCAACTTCATCAAAGGACTTGTTGAAGAGATTGGGGATCAAGGCTCAACTTGGACTGGGCAAGGACAAACATCGACAAAAAGGTACATTCTTCTTCCTTTTCTTTATTTGATTGACTTAGCTAGGTTTAAAAGGATGTTAGTGACCAAATTTAGCACCTTTCTATCTTGATCTTAGATATTTAGGGTTCAAGAGGAAATCCACTTGTTCACAGGGGGATTTTCCTGTAACACATCATTATTAATATTATTATTATAAAATATTCATCTTGGAGAAACACATTGGGCACTTGCCCTCATTCCGATGATGGTACCCAAGGTAAGTTGGATTTTGTAGAAGATTGAGGCTTTGTTAACATTGGGCTCAAGGTTGTTACAACAACACACTCATAAATAGCTCAACATATGTCGTGGTAGACACAATTGACATATTTATTATTATGAAAAAAAATTTAAATAACATTAAGAAATATTTTTTCCTTGGATTTTTTTTTAATTCCTTTTGTTAGCACTAGGAGTCACCCTCAGATTGCAAGAGGATAAGCCCAGTACCCATCAGAATTTTCGGTGGATGTTAGTTTTAAATGAGTGGAGGTCAATGGACAAAACTCAATATATGAATGATATTTCTACACAGAACTGGACAAGAAATGAACAGGGAAGTGAGGGCCACATTAACTTCAGTCAGTGAATTGAGCTTAAGTGTGAGCAGAGAGCAGACTTAGTAAGAAAAGTGAACATAACTACTATGGGCATCAGGTTGTCAAGCAGCTTGGAGAAAAAAAAACTTAGACTCAAGATCACTCTTAAGCTCAGGTTTCAGACACTGAAATATGTCCAAACAACACAGTCACAACAGCACAATGATCAAACCTACATCAAAATGTAGCTACAACAACTCGACTAGATCCTCCATGCCCGAGACATTCAGTGTAAGAGGGAAAAAATTTAACAAGGGAGATGACTAAAAATGGTCAAGATACCGTTGTAATCAAACCTACATTACAATAGCATAACAACCCTCAACTGGATCCTCCATGCCCGAGTGTTTTAGCACAGTTTTAACAGAGAGATGAAAGAGGTTGACTTCTATTGATCTGAAAGTCTCAAATTTGATACATAACCAGAGAATAGTTCTGGCATGAAAAAATTTCAAAATAGGGAGCTATGCTCAACCAGTTGATGACCTCAACAAAATATCAAAACTAACTCTTTATACTCAGAACAATTCGCCACTACCAAGAGTGTGACCTGGCCACTACAATCAAAGATTTGCGTCAACGAGTTCTCTGTCAGACTGTGCATGCATTCTTCTGTCAAACACAAGCTCAGAGAAGTATGGGTTGGCAGGAAAATCTGCTTGCAAGGGTACTACAGATGGACAGTCTTCTTCCATGGTCAGTCTTTTCCAACTTTCCATTTATGGGGTGAGATGAAGTTTCAACCACCAGAGATGTGATTGGTCCACTACATTCAAGGCTTTCCGTCTGAGACTTCTCTGTCAGACTGTATTTTTGCTCGACGTTTGCAAGGAAAAATGTCAAGTGAACGTGGATGAATATAATGGTGAGTTGGTGAGGTTCTTGGCGCAAACTCGCATGGTACAGTGAGTGAACGATGTCCATGTGGAAGGATGTGGTTGGTGGTGATTGGGAATGTGTGAGCGCAAATATTTGGGAGATGAGGTGTAATGGCGCGAAGGTGATGTGGAAAGGGGAAAAGGATGTGGTGGTAAAACTGTGTGATAGGTCAGGGGGTAAATTACAATAATAGTGGAGGTGATATGGAGCGTAAGTGGAACAGGTGTCGAGAGGTGAGAGGGAGTCAAGTAAACATGGAAAGGAAAAGGCGTGTGGTAGTGTGAGTGGAGGACAAATGTTGAGTGGGGTGAGCGACGGTATTGGGAGGTGGTCTGGAGNGTTAAAGGAAGAGAGGTCGGGGGGGTCTGATATTTGTTGTTGACTGTAGATCTGAGCGCACCTCACTCAACCGTTGATATTTGTGCGCTCTTTAGCCGCAACGCACAAAAACTTTCAAGTCCCCAAAGACTTAGGATAAAAAAATAATGTGGGTCACGCTAAAACCCCTTTTCTTCATTTTTTCACCTACGGATTATTTCCTAAGGAAAATACATCAGTTTATCAAAAATTATTGTGTTAACATAGGCTCCATGAGGGATAGAGACCTCCTTGTGAGGCTCTATGAACTCTATTAGTTTCAATTCCTTATCCATTGGGTTATGGGGTCAATTATTAAAACAATTATAAAAGGAGAATGATATTTACAATGGCATGAAAATCCACTCATGGCTCAAGCAAAGTACTTTTTCATAAAATGCCCATTTACAGGGCCACCAAAAACTTCTGCATCCTCCAAATTCTACAACTTGTAAGTGTTATTTGAAAATACCTCAAAAAATTTGAAGGGACCAATCCACAATGATTCGAATTTACCGTGCTTTCATTTGTCCTGCTTGGGTGGATCCCATTTAAGTACTAGGTCTCCCAGCTGGAAAACCTCTTTGCTTACCTTCTTCTCAAAGGCCTGCTTGATCTTATGTTGATGGTCGTGTGCTTTGTCCAGTAGTTTCTCCCTAATCTGTTGCACTTCTACCAGTTGTTGTATTCTTCTGATCATATCATCAGGTTCTCTTTGGTAGTCTTGGAAGAACTTTGCCACAAGAAAGGCAAGTTGAGAAGGAAAGATAGCCTCAACTCCATACACAAGTTGAAAAGGAGAGACACCAAGAGACCTCTTTGTTGTCACTCTATCAGCCCACAAAGCAAATTTGAGCTTTGAATCTCATGTTTTCTTGTTGTCCTCTAACAATATTTTGATGATCTTTATGAGGCTCTTTCTAGAGGACTCTGCCAGCCCATTCCATTGGGGGTAGTAAGGAGTAGAGTGAATCAATGTGAATCCAAATTGTTCACAAAACTAGATCAATGGTTCAGCCTTAAAATATGTAGCATTATCAGTGACAATTATGTTTGGACAACCAAATCTTGCCATAATATCCTCAAGAAAACTAATGATTACCTTGTGGTAGGCATTTCTTGTGGGGATGGCTTATATCCACTTGGTAAAGTAATTTGTGGCAGCCAAGATCCACCTATGCTAACCACTTGAAGAAGGATGAATTTCCCCAATAAAATCTAGGCCCCACTGCTGAAAGGGTCCTGAAGCTACCACAGGTTTCAATGGAAAAGACTTGAGTTATTTCTTTCCAGAGAATTTTGACACTTAACACAAGCCCTGATCTTTTCACAAACATCGGTGAATAGACTAGGCCAAAAATACCCAGCCCTAATAATCTTATAGGTTGTAGTTCTCCATAAGTGATGCCCCCCACATAAACTGTCATGAAAATCAGACATAATCTTTTGGGCCTCCTGTGGATCTAAACACCTCAAAAGAATTCCCAGGGGGTCTTTCCAATACAGGACTTGATCAATAAGACAATATTTAATTGATTTGAGATTTAAATCCCTTGCCTTGTTCTTGTCCATACCATCAGGAGGCCGTAACTTTTGTAGAAAAAATATAATGTCCTTGTACCAAGTACATTATGTCAATGTAGGGATGACTTGAGGACCTTTATTAGACAACTCATCTTGTTGATTTTCTGAGCAAGTGTTGATGAAATTAACCCCAAAATCTTTGCAATTAGATTCAGCCAGTAGCCTAGTTAAACATTAGCCTTTAACCAATTTGATGGGATTTATTTCAAGATCAAATTCAAGGATTTTGGCAATCCACTTGCTCCTTATTCAGTCTATGTCAGTTTGAATGAGAATTTCCTTCACATAAGCCGAAGGGACATATGCAATGAATCTTGACTGAAGAACATAGACCCTGGAAGCCTTGAGGGATTTAACCAAAGCATAGGCCTTATTTTCCATGATGTCATATTTTATTTCAGCATCTCTCAATGTGCTACTAAAAAATGCAATGGGTTGCTCTAACCCTTCAGTATTCTTCTGCAATAAAATAGTTGCTACTGTGTCAAATGAAGCGAAGGAAAAAATCAGAAAATCCTTGGAGTAGTCAGGATTGATGAGCACAGGTTCTTCATTTAAGGCCTTCTTTATTTGATCAAAAGAATTACAAGATTCAACAGTCCATTTGATTTCATTTCCTTTCCTCAACATGCTTGTAATATACTCTACCAATTCAACAAAATTAGAAACAAACCTCCTCAAAAAATTAATTTTCCCCAAGAAATACTGAACTTCTTTCTTGGATCTAGGGAGTGGCAAGGTTTGGATAGCTTCTACCCTACTTGAATCAATCCTTACCCCCTCAGCTGATACTATGTGCCCCAATAATTTTCCCTCCTTCATGGCAAACAATGATTTTTGGGGATTTAAAGAGAGACCAATTTTTTTGCATTTCAAGAAGACCCTTCTCAAATGATCATAATGTTCTTTATCATATTGTGAAAACATTGTTATTTCATCCAAATAAATGACTACAAACTTTTCCTTCTCTCCAATAAAGGCTATGTCCATGGCTCATTGAAAGGTCACCCATGCGTTCATCAATCTGAAGGGCATCTTAGCGTACATGAATGTACCCCAAGAAGTAGTGAAGTTTGTCTTCTCTCTGTCTTCAGGCAAGACAGAGATCTGATTGTAGCTAGAAAATTCATCAATCATAGACATCCTAGATGCACCTGTCACCCTCTATAATATGTGCTCCATCTTTGGCAATGGGTAATTATCCTTCTTAGAGCTTCTATTCAGGTTCCGGAAATCGACACAAAGTCTGATTTCTCTATTCTTCTTTCTCACTGGGACCAAGTTGGCCACCCATTAAGAATACCTCAAAGGAATGATAATCTTAGCATCTAAAATATTTTTTACCTCTTTCTCCATAATAGGCATAAACATAGGATTTATTTGTCTCAATTTCTGCCTAAATGGTTTGGTCTCCCCCTTCAATGGGATCTTATGTTCAATGATACTTGTATCGTATGTTCTGAGATCTTCATATGTCTAGGCAAACACATCAGCAAACTCTTTTAACAGCTCAGCATATTCATCCTTTTGCTCCCTCGACAAGATGCTTGACAACTTGACAAATTTTGGATCCTTCTTTGTACCAATATTGCACTCAGTTACATCAGCATCATCAGTTGAACCTTTACCCTTCACTTCCACATCATTCCCGTCAAAAAGTCTTTCCAAAGGAACTAGTCCCTTTGGAATATGATTGCTAGGAAAATGAAAAATATGATGATTAGCAATTTTGTTTAGAAAAACATCAGCATGAGGATTACTTTCAGAATCATGATCTTGATCAATATGTAATGCAGAAAACTCATCAACAGTCTCAAGGAATCTTTTGATCTCAAGATCATCCTCAAAAAATTTCCAATACTTGACATTGTCAGGTATAGAGGGTCTATATTTCACTTATACCTCATACTTGAGTTTAGGTGGCAAAGGGACTCTGAAATTACTTGTTGAAACAACCAAAGAATCAACCATGGCATTATCTTCTCTTGGAATAAATGAAATGTTGAAAGCTAAGAAAAAAATATCAACTAGGTTCCAAACTTCATTTCTATAAGTTCTCAACCTAGGGTTCTTAGCTTGATAAAGATTTTTGATCTGATGGATGATTAATTCAGCATCCCCAAACATTGATATCTCTTCAATCCCCATGTCTTTTGCAGCTCTCAAACCCAAAACAAGAGCTTCATGCTCTGCCACATTATTGGTAGTTTCAAATTATAACTTGTAGGACAAAGATATAGTCTCTTGAGTAGGTGAAACAAAGACCACTCCACCAACACCTTCCCTAGAAGAGGCTCTGTCAAAGAACATCTTCCAAACAAAGGTGATTGGAGGAGAATATTCACAAAAATTTATGGATTGTTTTCTGATTTCAAGAGGAGTTTCAGGAGCATCAGTGAGCTGAAATATACTGGATCCCAAATCAATATCAAGTGAAAAAATAGGATGGTTGGTGGGGTTTGCTTCGTCACTAATAATGTATGTCAACCGAGCTTCCCTGTAAAGTCTTCTATAACCCCCCCCACACAGGAATGGTAGCATATGTGACGTCCATCGACAAGGTTCCCCCAAGTCCTTTTATCCAAGATCTTGACAAGAGCATGCCAAACTTGGGGGGAACATCAGTCACCACGATATCCATGACCACACTTTTCATGGGCAACCGAAATAGGGTCACGACCAAATATTTGATGATCCCAAGACACTTCACTTTCCTAGAGTCAAAAGAATATAAGTCATGGTAAGTCTTTGTGATTTCTAATCCAAGTTAATCCATGACAGTTTTGGGCATGAGATTATGAGATGCCCCAAAGTCCATCAAACAGTTATGCAACACCTTATCATGTATTTTCATTGATGTATATAAGGGAGGGGATGAATCATCTCTATCTTCTATCAAAGGACCTAAGATGATTGTTGGCTTTTCATCTTGAAGATTTACTGAATCAATGGCATTTGAGGAGGGTTCGAGCTGCAATATTTTCGAAAGATATTTTTTAAATTCTGCATTTTTTATCAACTCCAAAAAAGGTACAAGGATCTTGATTTTTTGGATCTCACTTTCAAAGATGAAGGAATATGAAGATTTCATAATCTCCTTGACTTCTGGGGTGGAGTTCTTGACCAAAACTTGAGGGATTTGTACATCTTTTTCTTTGCTACCAACTGTCACAGTTTTGGCAGAATTTCTTGTTTTTGTAGGCTAATTAGAAGTATCATTCTTTTCCTCTTTCTTTTTAGATCTCAAATTATATCTACTAGGATTTTCTTTTGCCTTCTCTCCCTTACTCAATTCATTTATTTGATTATCCATCAAGGATTATTCATATGCAGCTTGGGTCAAGTGCGGAAATGAGGAGGTGTCTCCAAGACAATGGATTTCAGGATCAACCTCTTCTTCCTCTCCTTCTTCATCAGTAACAAGGTTATTTTGAAGAGGGGTTTGTATTTTCTGATCATCCCTATCTCTGTTTCTAGGATTTCTTGGAAGGATCTGAGGAGTATTATTGGGTCTTCTAGAGTTACCTTTGTTATCAGCATTTTGAGTGTTTCTATAGGTTTGTTTTCCTTCAAGTTTTAGCTTCTCCATCTCAGCAGAAGGAGATTTTACTAATTTGGTAAGCTCGTCAACTTGGGGAAGGACAATAGAGGAATTGGAGGTTGAGGCTTTAGCTCTATTTTTTCTCTTGTCCCTATCATATTTTCCCCTAAGTTTGTCATATGCTACTATGTTAGATTCTACCTCCAAGGCTGCATCTTGCATATGAGCTAAAGAGGCAGATATTCTTTCTCTTAGTAAAAGGAAAAACTCGAGGTCAAAGGCACTGGCATAGGTGATTTTTTCAGAGGTTTTTGTAGGCTTATCTCGGCATGGATCTTATTGTACATTTTGTTGAATATCTTAGGGAAGTTAGAGATAGAATCTCCCTCTTTCCTCTTTAGGGATCCAAATTCTATGATATAATACAAAAAGTATTTTTACCCCCCCACTGCCTCAATAAAACATCATCTAAAGCCTCAATCCCATCAATGGATCTAGGGGTCAAACCCCTAAACAATTTCCTAGCCTCACCATCAAGTCTCTGGACAAAGACTCTCATCCACACATCCTCATTTTCAATGTTTAGATTGTTTGCATAATTGTAGAAGGCAATAAGGTGTTCTTTAACAGTTATGTCTTCTTCTCCTGTGAATTTGGGCATGTATTTTAGGTAATATCCAGCAGGGAAAGCATTCATTGGTTGAGGTAAGATTAGAGGGGCATATCTTGCATCCAATATGGAATCCATCTTATTTCTAGGAGGGTTAGAACCTATCATTGGATTGTGAACTGGAGGAGAAACAAAAGGGGATGGAGTTCAGACAGGTGAGATTCGGATTGTGCTTTTGGGAGAAAAGGGAAACGTCTGAGTGTTGGGGGGAAAGGCAATAGGGCTCGAGGGAATAGAGGTTTCTCCTTCTATAAATGCTGCAATTTTAATAGGAGGAGGAGCAATAAATCCTAGAGTGGGAAAGTCTTCCAAGGTCCTGGGTCTAAACCATTGTACAACTTCAAGGGAAATAGGGGTGTCAAAGGTTTCCAAACTGATACTAGGAGGGGATAAATCAGCAGGAAAACTCCCAAAATTTAAATTTCTGGAAACTCCAACAGACGGTATAATAGGAGAATGAGAAGCACCTACTAGGGTTTTAAAATAAGGATTATGAAAATTACTAGAATTACCTGGCTCATCAGCTGAAGTACCTTCTCGAGGGGTCTTTCCTTTTTTGATAATTTTCTCTGTGTCATCTTCAAGCGTTGCAAGAGGAGTTGTGGAGTGGACCTCGTTTGTTTTCCTTTCAGAGCCACAACTAAAACAGTGGAGTCGAAACAATGGAGTTGCCAGGTGCAAGTTGCAATCTTTGATGTATTGAGTTCTAATGCACCTTCAGAATCAATAAGCTTTGTCGTTCAACCCCAGGGAAATGTCTTCAATTCATTCCCCGACAATGTTTTAGCACAATTTTAATAGAGAGATGAAAGAGGTTTAATTCTATTGATCTAAAAGTCTCAAATTTGATACATAACCTAAGAACAGTTATGGCATGAAAAAATTTCAAAATAGGGAGCTCTGCTCAACCAGTTGACGACCTCAACAAAATATCAAAACTAACTCTTTATACTCAGAACAATTCACCACTACCAAGAGTGTGACCTGGCCACTACAATCAAAGCTTTGCGTCGGTGAGTTCTCTGTCAAACTGTGCATGCATTCTTCTGTCAGTCGTGAGCTCAGAGTAGTATGGGTTGGTAGGAAAATCTACTTGCAGGGGTACTACGGGCTGATAGTCTGCTTCCACGGTCAATCTTTTCAACTTTCCATTTATGGGATGAGATGAAGTTTCAACCACCAGAGACATGATCGGGCCACTGCATTCAAGGATTTATGTCTGAGTCTTCTCTGTCAGACTGTATTTTTGTTGGACGTTTGAAGGGAAAACTGTCAAGCGGACGTGGATGAAGATAATGGTGAGTTGGTGAGGTGCTTGGCACAAAATCACATGGTACAGTGAGAGAACGATGTCCATGTGGAAGGATGTGGTTAGTGGTGACTGGGAATGTGTGAGCAAAAATATTCGGGAGATGAGGTGTAATGGTGTGAAGGTGATGTGGTAAGGGGAAAATGATGCAGTGGCAGAGCGGTGTGATAGGTCAGAGGGTAAACAACAATAATAGTAGAGGTGACATGGAGCATAAGTGGAACAAGTTTCAGGAGGTGAGAGGGATAGAAGTAAAAGTGGAAAGGAAAAACCGCGTGGTAGTGTGAGTGGAGGACATATGTCGAGTGGGGTGAGTGGCGGTATTGGGAGGTGGTCTGGCGGATAGCTCAGAGTGGGGGTAGGAAGTAAGCGGTAAAGAGCGAGGGGGGTTCGAGTTGTTGTAGAGGTGACATGTCATGAGGGCACGCACCAAAAAACCACCAACTCGGACACCCCCCCCCCC
>JASDQU010437827.1:111899-122673 GCA_032191745.1 Picea mariana | reverse complement strand
ATTTAAACCTATTGAAGGAAAATTCAAGGGCAAGGGTAAAGAGAAGTTCAAAGGGAAGAAAACTAATACAGTGAAGAAGGAAAAACCTACATGCACTCATTGTAATAAAGAAGGCCATAGTGAGGATCGTTGTTGGATCCTTCACCCATAATTGAAACCAACAAAGTTCGGAAATAAAGGGAAGCCAAAGACTACTGCAACAACTTAAATAGATTTGGGGTCTGATTCGAGAGATGATACCAAGGTCACATCCATGGGAATTAAAGGTAAAATTTTTGAAGCTAGTACAATTTCTTCAGTTCAATCTTTAAAAGTTGATAACGAAGTTGATGAGGTGAAACGAACAAAGCTTTTTCACATAAGAGTAATTTCCAAACATACAAAAATTGATACTCTATTTGACAATGGCTCACAAGTAAATTTGATATTGGAGAGAATTGTTAAAAAGTTGGGATTAATCACTAAACCTCATAAGAAATCATATCCTTTAGGATGGATTCATAATGATAATCAATTGCAGGTGAATAGACAATGTGTCCTAAAGTTTTCTGTCAATTCACAATTTATAGATGAGGTTGAGTTAGATGTGGTTCCACTAGATATATGTGGTATTGTACTTGGGGAGTCCATATTTGTATGATAGAAAGGAAATATTCTATCGTGAAGACAATAAGTGTCAATTAACTAAATATGGAAAAGAGTATGTTGTAAGGGATCATCAGAAGAAATTGAATCTATCACTAATCAACTCAGCGCAAATGAAGAGAATTGCAAATGTCAGTAAGAGATATTTACTAATGCTTGTAAAAGCTAAAGACATTGTCGGAATTGATACTTTCAAAGATTGTGATACAAAGCTGAAACATGATTTAGTTAGAATTTCTTTCTGATTATGATGATATATTTCAAGTCCCGAAAGGATTACCTCCAAAAATACAAGTTGAACATGAGATACAGTTGCAATGGAATGTTCCTCTTCCTAACATTGGAATGTAGAGGTTATCAGTTTTGGAAAATGCAGAGATAAAGAAACAGGTACAAGAGATGGTTGAACAAGGCGTTATCAGACTAAGTGCTTCTCCATGTGGGTCACCTATCATCCTAGTGCCAAATAAAGATGGCACATGGCGCATGTGCGTGGACTTCCGAGCCTTGAAAAAGATCACGGTAACAAATCGTTACCCTTTGCCTCACATTTATGATTTATTAGATCAATTGAAACACACGGTTTATTTTACTAAGTTAGACTTAAGAAGTGGTTACCATCAAATCAGAGTTGTTGAACATGATATATGGAAAACTGATTTTAAAACAAAACAAGGATTATTTGAATGGTTAGTGATGCCATTTGGGATTACTAATGCACCTGCTACTTTTATGAGGGTAATGAACGATGTATTTTTAGTAGGACCAGGTAAGAGCATGTCCAACATGTTAGGAATATACTTTCAGTGTTATAGAGAGAGAAACCTTTTGTAAAGTTGTCAAAATGTGAATTTGGCAAAACATCTCTTGTATATTTGGGTTACATTGTAGGGGGTGGAGAGCTTAAGATTGATCCCTCTAAAGTTGAGGTCATTGTAAATTGGCCAAAGCCTACAAATGTAACTAAAGTAAGAAGCTTGATGGGGGAAACACAATGTTGGAGGAATTTTATTGCAAACTTCTCTCTAATTGCAACACCTTTACATGCATTGACAAGTGTGAAAAGGGGATTCCAGTGGGGAGGAAGCCAACAAAAGGCTTTCGATAATTTGAAAGTGAAGATTAGTACAACTCATGTTCTGGCATTTCCAGATATCCAACAATCTTTTGAAATTGAAACCAATGCAAGTGACTATGCCATGGAGGCAGAGTTGATGTAGCACAAAAAGACCATATGCTATCATTCTAAGACCTTCACTACAACAGTAATTAACTATCCAACCTATGATAAAGAATTGTATGCTCTAGTACAAAATGTTAAAAAGTGGAAACATTACTTAATGGGAAAAGAAACAATAATACATGCTGATCATTAACCATTACATTATCTATAATCACAAACTAAGCTACAACAATCAAGGCATTTTAGATGGATGGGTTTTTGATAGCAATTTCATTTGGTCATCAGATATAAAAAGGGCATTCATAATAAAGTTGTTGATATGTTATCAAGACCTCCTAGTACAATTGCTACAATCCTTAATCACAATTCAATTACTCATGAACGTTACATTGAACAATATGCTGAGGACAAAGATTTTAAGGAAGTCTATGCAACTTTAAGTCATAGTAAAAGAGTAGAAGAATTGAATTATCATATTAAAGACAAAATTTTGTATCATTTGGGAAAATTATGTATTTCAGAAAGTGAAAGAGTCCATGTAATCAGGGAGGCAAATACTTCTCTTATAGCAGGAGATTTTGGTGTAGACAAAACAGTTGCTCAGTTACAAAGGTTTTGTTATTGGCCTCGAATGCATGAAAATGTGTCTAAGTATGTAAAAGGATGTACTATGTGTGCAATAAAAAAACCAAGTAACAGAAATCTAGGATTGTACACTCCACTTCCTATTCCTTCTAGACCATGGGAAAGTGTATCTATGTACTTTGTGGGGGAATTGCCTATGTCTAGAAAAGGTCATGATTACTTGTATGTAGTTGTGGATAGGTTTAGCAAGATGTGTGTTCTAATTCCTTGTAAAAATAAAGTCACAACTAAACAAACAACTCAAATGTTCTTTAAAAATGTATGGGTTCATTTTGGGTTGCCTACTTCTATTGTATCTGAATGGGACTTCGAGTTCATGGGAAAATTTTGGTCAAGCTTGTGGGAACCTATGGAAACTAGACTAAAGAAGAGCACAAAATTTCATCCATGGATGGGCGGGTAGACATAGGTGGTCAACATAATAGTAGTGCATCTACTTCGGTAATATTTCAACAAACATCCTAAGCTTTGGGATGAACATTTTTGTTATGTGCAACATCTATATAATCAAGCCAAGCATTCTTATACTCAGAGATCTCCATTTGAAACATGTTTGGGGTACTTGCCAAAATATTCTTTGGATTTTTTCTTTAGGAAAGACATTGCAGCAGATAGACACAATGATGTGGATAGGACTACCAAGTTCATTGAACGGATCCAATTGATTCATCAGGTGGTACAGGAACAGTTGGAGAAAAGCCAAGCCAAGTACAAGGTGAGGCATGATATGCATCGAGTTGGTCATTAGTTCAAAGAGGGAGATCAAGTCTGTTTATACATCAACAAGGAAAGAATGCAAGGATAAGGTAAAAAGCTAAAACAAATTTGTTATGGTCCTTTCAAAATTTTAGACAAGATTGGTACTAATGCTTTCTGGTTAGAATTGCCTCCATATATGCAAATTTATTCAGTTGTAAATGTGGAAAAATTGAGATTGTATGAGCCTCCTATGATCGAGGATCAAGGAGAGGATGTTCAAATTCCTACCATAGAATATTTTTCTCTTGAGTATATGAATGAGTTGTAGGAAGACACAATTTTGGACAAAAGAGTCTGTACTTCTCGCAAGGGCGATGTGGAGTATCTTTGAGTTGGATTGAAGGGCACAAATCCAAGTCAAACCAAGTGGATGGAGACTGAAAAATTGAGGGCACAATATCCTCACTTATTTACCAACTGATACCAGAATTTTGGTGGTCCAAAAGCTTCCAAGTGGGAGAAATGATCTAGGAGTCTCCTCAAGTTCAAAAAATTCTCAAAAAATGAAAGTTATCGGAATCGAATGAAACCAATTCCATTACGTTTGGCTCGTTGTGTTCATTTCGGCCATATATTTACTTCCTCAAATGGACACCGTATGCGAAAGGAATCACACTCTGATCGATTTCCCTAACAGGCAAAAAGTCAACAGTCAATAGGAAAAAGTCAATGTTGATGTTAGCATGACATCATGCTGACATCATAATGCTGACGTGGCATCGTGACACGTGGAAACTAATCATACAATGGCATGGCAAAGGATGGGTATGCTGACTGGGAAGGTGTGGCAGACGTGGACCATTCAACATTTGACAAGTATCACATTCTCAAAAAAGTTAAATGGTGCCATGTGTCCTAGACATGGTATGTCACATGGCACCCCATCATTCATTGGCAGACGAAAAAGTTATGTGAACCTCTCCGGATTCGACCAATTGACATTTGGTTAGGGGAAGCGGTTTGGGAAGGATGAGTACCAACCCACCACCATGTGACTTATTATACCAAGCCCACATTATTATATTTAAACTTGCCATATAATGAGGGTGAAGGTGGAAATGGCTGGGATCTAGCCTCAACCCACGGTTATGTGCGCTACTCCATACAACCACAGTCAACCATCGATGCTCCACTACACGGATTAAGATACGGGTGCGGGGGCCATGGGATAAGGGCTTAAATATCGGCGGGAAGCAAGGGTGGTGACCAATGGCCAGGCCGATCAACGTGATCGGGCCCTCGATCCTATTACACACGCCATGCAACCAGAGCTAGTGGAGGAAAGGCCAATGCACAGCCCTTTGTGGGTTGGCGCTTGGCTATATGAGCCAATATGACCCTGCAAAATGTGTGTGTGCCCAAGCCAGAGGGGATAATATTAATTTTTGTAATAGAGTGCCTATTTTACTATAGTTTTAGCCCAGATTGGGCGTTTTTAGAGATTTCTTGGCCATTTGGAGGGGGATTTGATCCCAAAAAGAGGCCAGATCTTTGTGGGAAGTTGGGCTTCTCTAAATGAGCCTAAAAACTATATAAACTAGGATTATTGAGCTTGAGAGGGTACTTTGTATGCAGGGAATGTAAAGAGGAGTTTGAGTTAATGGCCCATTTCTCATGTTTTGAGGGGCATTGAGTCATGTTTTGAGAGGAGATTGTTGAGGCATGTATGCATCTGCACGAGGGGGTCTTGTACAATAGATCAAAAGCCTATTTGTAACAACAAAGAGCCATTGTAAAGAGAACTTGAGCATTTGAAGATCAATAAAGAGTTTTTCCACTTGGAAGCAGACCCAGAGACATAACCACACATTGGTGAACTTCGTTAACAAGTTCTTGTTGTCTTCTTCTATTTCTTATTGATGTTATCTTCTCTTATTTGCAACATGGTTTATGATGGATGAACTCTTTAATCATTCATGAACATCAAGTTAATTTCAATTTGTTATTAATATCTTTCATTTTTGGATCATGTAGTGGTCTCAAACACATCCATCCATCTTACATGGCATGGAAAATACTCACATGGTATTGCAGGCCACTATACAGGTAGCATCACCATAGCCACACAGGATATCATATGATCAAATAGATCATTCAACAAGTATCACCATCATAGTCACACATTAGCCATCTAGTTGGCAAACACCTCCAACATTATTAGTTGGCCCTCCAGCTAGTAACCTCTGATGCTAATGATCGACACTCTAACTGAGAACAAGTCGACATCTTATTCATACAGAACTATTAACTCATCCACTCACACAAAATACGACTCAAAATTNACGAGGAAGGTATTCCTCTTGGCATGATCATCATCACTACTTTTGTGCTTCTGCAAACCTCGATTATTATCTTGTTGAATTTCATAAATCCATACATCATAAGAAGTTCTTCACTTTCACTGGAGTAGCATACCATCTTGCGTTGGAGTACCAACCTGCGTTGGGGTAGCATACCATCCTATGTTAGAGTACCAACCTATACTGGGGTAGCATACTAGTCTACATTGGAGTACCAACCTGCATTGGGGTACCATACTAGCCTGCGTTGGAGTCCCAACCTGCATTGGGGTAGCATACCATCCTGCGCTGGAGTACCAACCTGCGCTAGGGTAGCATACCAGCCTACTTTGTGGTACCAACCTGCATTGGAGTATCTCCCACTACTGGGGATATCATCACTTTCCTCTACTGGGGATCACATCCAGGGATGATTTTAAGGATGGAAATTTATTTTAAAATGTAGAAACCTTGGTGAATATTACTAATCCTTCATATGCCAAATATAAATGTTTGACGATATTTTTATAAAAATATTCAATTTTCTAAGGATTTTATATAGTTTTTATAAAATTTTGGTGATTTTTAAGGTAAAATAATTTTATCCTATATAATTTGGGCGAATAGTTTTTAAAATAACGAATCTCATTTTTGGAAAAACCATGGAAAATTAGCCCATGAGAGAAATTTAGCCCCTAAAATCATCCATGATCACATCACTTTTTGCTACTGGGGAACAAATCACTCCTTCTCACTAGGGAAAATCCTTCTGGACCACACCAAGCTTGTCTCTGAAGTACTCGAACTTCTATTTCGACAGAGGATTAGTCAACATGTCTGCTACATGTTCGTCGATAGCAATATACTAGAGCAAGTCTCTAATCATAGTCTTTTCCCTCTTGATGGGAGAATCCTCTGGACACAAATCAGGATTTTTACATCTCTAGACTATTTATCTGTGACATGCTTGATATTTTTAGATCAACTTGGAATTCACCACTAACTTCCCTTCTGGTCTCAGAACTAAGAAAAATATTTATATATCCCAGTCCTTCTGACTGTCTTCCTCCTTGGTCACTGTAGAAAAGTCTACTAAAGAAAGGTAATATTCTCATAAGATATCATATCTCCTCGAAGCCTCTGAAGATTCAATCTAGTCTTATCAACCCATGGCATCTGTCTGTCAGTCCTGGAAGACATCTCTCTCTTCCATCTGAATCTAAAAGTCTATGAGTCTCCATTCTCCCTTGGAAGCTTGAATCCCTCCGAGTTTTTATAATCTTCAAAGCCATCTACTCCCTCTGTGTGTGATGATTTCCTATGAAGTCTCTTATGAATGGTCCTGGGGAGGCTACTCCTCCCTACTGGATCATGAGGACTGACTCCCTTTGAACTCTAGCTCCTTCTGAGCTGGTACTCAATGGGGCCACCTACCTCACCACTGTTGGAGCCATCTGCTCCTCATGATATGGCTCATCAATGTTGCATCTTGCAAAGTTTCATGGGACCACACCGGTCTCTTCTTAGTTGTTGCAATGATTCTGGGTAGGCCCTTATGGATCCACTAACTCTCCTTGATATGAGGAGTGATCCACTGCACTAGAGGGATTAGTTCGATTATCCTTGGAGCCTTCTGCTCCTTGCAATCAATCTCCATATGAGATACTCAATATCGCACAAAAGTACCCTTCTTTGTCTTCTTCTTCTTTGGTACATGGATGTATACGGTCATGTATGTAAGTTTTACACCTGTGAAGTAAAGAAATGCATATAGATTCTTAAGCAGAACAAAAATTAATCAATGGCTCATACACATAGTACATAGAGATTTATACCGGAAACCCTCAACTGGGAAAACATTTCTTATATTCATTATATCAAATTTCACCATTCAACATACAATATATACAATGTTTTTATGTATTTCATAGATACCAAAACCCTAATCCCTTAATCTGGGATGAATTTAGAAAACCGCTAAAAATAGAAAAAACCGCCCCAAAAAAAAAATAGGGGGGGGCATACCTACCCCCCTCGGGAACCCCTTAGGAAAGTGCCCAACGCACACAACACTAAGGGAAATACTATGAGGGATCATCACACGCAATTGTCGAATCTAACGTGCCCACACACACATGCAAAGAATATAACACATACCCAACATTCTCCCACTTGTTGTTTTCTTTGCATCCAGGGGTCCACAGGATTATATATAGTCAACAATCCAGGAAAACAATGCCCATTGTTACTCTACACCAGGAGAATTTTTTTGTGCTCACAGACTTTGTCAATGAATCTACAACATTCTTCAAAGTGTCAACCTTTTATAGTAACACCTTCTTTTCCTCAACCATGTCTCTCACAAAGTGATATTGAACATCAATATGCTTTGTCTTCAAATGATAAGTTGGATTCTTTGCCAGGAATATTTCACTCTGTCTGTCACAATCTAATCTCACTACTTGTTGTACCAACCCAATACCTAAACACAATCTTTATAACCATACTGCTTCCTTGCTTGCATGAGTGGGGTCCATGTATTTAGCTTCTGTAGTTGAGAGTGCCACTATAGCCTGTCTTTTGCTGATCCAACCGGTTGCTCCTCCAAATAGGTTAAACACATATCCACTTGTAGATCTTCTATGATCCAGATCTCCAGCCCAGTCTACATTAACAAAGCCATGTATGTCCACCACTCTGTCCACTCCTAGTCTTCCTTGGTAGCACAATCCATAATTGGTAGTGCCATGCAAATACCTGAAGACCCTCTTTACTGTTGTCCAATGCTCCTTCCCTAGTTTTGACATATACCTGCTCAAAAATCCTAGTGCATGTGCAATGTCTGGTCTAGTACAGACAATTGCATACATCAAACTGCCAACTGCATTGGCATATGGAACATGGGACATGTCCTCTTCTTCTTCCTGTGTCTTGGGACACTGATATGCAGATAACTTTACACCAATAGGAATAGGAACCTTGATCGGTTTACTTCCATGCATATTAAACCTCTGCAATATCATCTCAACATATTTTATCTAATTCAACCAGAGTTTCATGTTAGCACGATCTCTTTTAATTTCCATTCCTAGAATGAAGTTAGCATCACCGAGATCCTTCATGTCAAATTTGGAGGATAGCTGTGATTTCACCTCCTTGATAACATCCATGTTATTTCCTACCAACACCATGTCATCAACATACAACACTACATAAATGAAGTGATTACCAACCTGCTTGTAATATACACAGTGATCAACCCTGCTTCTCACAAATCCCAATCCAAGGATGTATGTATCAAAATTTTGGTACCACATCCTAGGTGATTGCTTCAGACCATATAGTGACTTCTTTAACTTATAGACCAACTCTTTCTTTCCCTTCACTACAAAGCCTTCTGGCTGCTTCATGTAGATTTCTTCTTCCAGATCCCCATGTAGGAATGTTGTATTCACATCCATCTATTCCACTTCAAGATCAAAAGCAACAACAATAGATAAAATAAATCTAATAGAAGTTAACTTAGCAACAAAAGAAAAAAACTCACCAAAGTCAATTCCCTCTACCTGGGAATAACCTTTTGCTACTAGTTGAGCTTTGTATTTCTCCACTTTTCCTTCTGCATTAAAATTCTTCTTAAACAACCATTTGCTACCAATAAATTTTCTTCCAACTGAAAACTCAGCTATATCCCATGCCTCATTCTTATCCAAGGCATCCATTTCTTCAACCATGGCCTTCTTCCATAGTTTACTATCCTCTGAATTCATTGCTTCCCTGACAGTTCTGGGATCATCATCAGTAATAGATAAAGCAAAATTGGAACAAAAATCAAGTGGACTATACCTTTCTAGCTGCCTTCTTTCTCTCACTGATCTCCTCAATACTGGGGTATGAGGTTCTTCTTCTTTTGTTGCTTCATCTTCTTCAGATGATTCAGATTTTGCATCATCCAACTCTAGCTCTATTTTCTCAGGTTCTTCTGGCCTTGGTAGGAATTTCTGTTTGGAAACATCTTTTACCTCTCTGAAAACAACATCTCGACTGTAAACAATCTTCTTGGTTTATGGGTTCCAAAGCTTATAACCTTTCAGACCATCTTTATAACCAATAAAGATACACTTTTCAACCTTTTTATCCATCTTACTCCTATTTTCTTTTGGAACGTGTACATAAGCATCACAACCAAACACTCTAAGATGTTGAAGAGAGGGTTTCTTTCCAGTCCATACCTCATGTGGAATTTTATCATCCAACACTGATGAGGGTGATCGATTGACCAGGTAAAATGCTATACCCACTGCCTCTGCCCATAATTCCTGTCCTAACTTGGCACCACTGAGCATGCTCCTTTATTTTTCCATCGGTGTCCTGTTCATTCTTTCTGCAACTCCATTTTGTTGAGGAGTGTATGAAGTAGTCTACTCTAATCTCCATTGCAAAATCTCCCACTAAACCCAAGTTTATCACAGACCCAAGATAAACTTGATCTATCAAGACCGAGCCAAAACCTCAACAACAAAGGCATCCCTCTGAAGCCAAAAACGAGCTCTGATACCACATGTAAGTTTTAAACATGTGAAGTAAAGAAATGCATATAGATTCTTAAGCAGAACATAAATTAATCAATGGCTCATACACATAGTACACAAAGATTTATATCGGAAACCCTCAACCGGGAAAACCTTTCTTATATTCATTATATCAAATTTCACCATTCATCATACAATATATACAATGTTTTTAGGTATTCCCTAGATACCAAAACCCTAATCCCTTAATCCAGGATTAATTTAGAAAATCACTAAAAATAGCAAAAATCGCCCAAAAAATAATAATTCGGGGCGTTGCCCCTATTGTTGCGCATAACCAAGGGGTGGCATACCTGCCCCCCCTGGGACCCCCCTAGGAAAGCGCCCAGTGCACACGAAACTAAGGGCACTACTATGAGGGATCGTCATACACAATTGTCGAATTTGACGTGCCCACACACACACACATGCAAATAATATAACACATACCCAATAATGTATACCACTTCTTATCTAGATAGTTTGCTCCATGTCTCAAAATAGAGACCATCTAATATGTTTCCTCCTACAACCTTCACTATAGCTCCCCTCATAGTTATCAAGGACAACAAAGGACAACATGTCTGAAACAAGGACAACAAAGGGGAAAACAATAGACAAGAATAATACTCTTATAATAAAAACAAGAACGAGAACAATAATCACAGTAGATCCTTCTCAGAGCTATTTCT
>JASDQU010437827.1:92426-110999 GCA_032191745.1 Picea mariana | reverse complement strand
TTGAGAGAAATCTGAGTTAGAGAGTATAATGCAAATAAACTAAAAATCTCAACCTTAATCAATCCAATACTTTGACTAGAGTCAGATTATAACTTTAACTTTGAACACGGGTTACTATGCTAATCATATCTTCAATAGATCAAAATACAACTAGATGTTCATAATGCCATAACAGCTAGAGGCATATGAAAACAATCAAACCTGGAGTGTGTTGTTACTATGAATGTGTTGGATCTGAGATCCCTCTGGATCTACGATTGTAAGAGATCCCTTCTCCTGCAATCAAACTCAAAATAGTGATATAGTTTAAATATATATAAGTACATACCTCCGACAGCATCGACAATCAGTGGCACCATCCGACAGCGAAAACAAGAAATGATGAACCTTAAAATTTTAAAGGTTATCCAACTTGTAATCTAAAGGTAGATGTATATGCGTTAGGGTAAGGCGCATTAGGACAACCAAAGATTAGTCCCAACACTTCACAGAAAATTTCGTTGCAATTGGTGCTACAACTAGCACTGTAACTGGTGATGCAACTGGAACGAAGAAACTAACATGAAGGAATTGGAACGAAGGATTTGACATGAAAGAACTGGCATTGCAGCTCCAACTGGTACTGCAGACCTAGGGTTTTATGAGGAAACCCTAATTTCTCAACTTCATAAATTCACAGATTTGATCCAGGGAAGAGATGTTCCCTACTTAGGTGACCTTCTTAGTGAGTTCAGTATGTGCTCAATGAGCTTGACAATGAGAGAAACTGAGTATCTTCTTGTGGTTAGATTGTTACGAAGGAAACCAACTCTGATACCATGATGAAATTTTGGTATGCTCGTTTAACCATAGACGATGTCACATCATTGTCACCCAACCATAGACATTCACATATGCCACCCTTGAGCACACTAACCTTTACTTAGATAATTTCAGCAAGCCTACTCCAGAACCAAAAAATAAACCCTAGCTGCTAACTGCAACAACAACTCAAGACAAGTAGAGCGCTCCTTCTCCAAGGGTAGAGAACAAGAGAGAGAGTCTCCATATCCATAGAAAAAGTACCATATACAACTGCAACAACAACAACAACAACTGCACTACTCTCTCAGACTTGCGCCATACTTAGAAAGAATGTCACCAAAAGAATCGCCAAGAATATCACGTGACAACACTAGAGAGAGACCAAGACCAAGAGATGACCATATGCCATTATTCCTTATTGCACCTGTAGTTACAGTTGCAACTGCAACTCTCCACAAGACTTGCACACTAATTGGTGTACAAATGAGCTAAAACGTCCTCTAATTATATTAATCTGTTCATTGACTTCTCAGACTTGTCTTTCTGGAAGAAAATATTCTAATATTATTTATTCTGCTAGGCCAACTTGTCTTTTAGGGTTTTCAGACATGTGTTTAATGGTTCACTTGCTTCTGGAATATTCTATTCTAAGTCATAGGTTACATGTGGAGGTTAATACCTCCCGCAGCTACCAAAACATCAATAAAATCAATGGTTTAGATTGCTTCAAGATGTCGATCGATGGTGGAGATTGATCTGAGGGGTTTAGAAATGATTAGCGGATCAATGGCTGAGATTTAACCTAATTTTGAGATTGGCGACTCAGATTTAAATGTTGCTATAATAGTTAAAAAATCAGTTTTTCTATGAAACTTTATAGTTTTTGAAAGTCATGAACTTGTGAGGCGATTTTGAGGCCCTAAACGACATTTTTAGGCAATAAAAACTCACAAGAATAGAGTTGGTACACTCTGTCTCTACAACTTAAATAAAATCATTCAGAGAGAGCTATCCAATGAGCTACTTCGGGTGCAAAACAAAGCTCGTATGTGGAAGTTACAACTGAGATAGTTAAAGTAAAAAAATTTCACCACTTTACTTCCAAAGGGTATAACTCCTTGCTCATAAGTCCGTTTGGGGAACAAGAGAAATATATGTAAATATTATGAACCATAAAAGACAACCATGGAGCTAGAATTGGAATTTGGATATGAAAAAATGTGCATGAAGAGAAATAATTCATGTGTAGCAGACAAGGATAACATGAGAAAAATAGACAACTTCTCCAGACGATAGCTTTCATCTCGGAGCTCGGATTTGAGAAAACAAATAGTCACTGGAAAGGTCTTGAGGATAATATATCTATCCACCTATAATTTTTAATCGGGTGTTAAAATTTCTTAGAAATTCATAAAGAGTTTTTTGGAGGAGCAAGAGAGTAGAAATTGCAACTTATGAATATTGTAACCTTTCACTCAAAACTCAGAATGAGGCATGAGTACAGTTGTTAGAGAGTTGTTTCGAAGGGGAATGCATATACGGAGTCAAATTTGAATTGGTGTATTGTGTTATTTGTAAATTGATGAGAAGAATAACCCATGTTCTAATTGATGAAAGGTTCTATGTTATTCATGTTCTAACAATAATTATTACTTGCACATTTCTTGCAGAATTAGAGGTACATGAAAAACAAAATTGGCTCTTGTATGAGGAATGGATTTATGGAAGATTTATAGGATATTACAACCATGAGGAAGAGTTCATAGGTTTGTATGTCGGCATGGGAAATGTTGAGACAGATTCTAATGGAATAAGAGACAGGCATGATCATGTGACTATGAGAATCCTACATAGAGAAGTGCAAAGCTATAGAGCAGATAATGAAAGGATTATGAAGGCTTGAGAAGAGATACTTCAGATTTTGAATATGTTGCATAAGTTAACAAAGACCCTGGCACCAAGAAAGAAGCTAGTGTTAGAGAAACAACAACACCCATATCCCATAGAAGAAGGGATGATCATGGGAATGACAAGCAGCCCAGAAGCATGAGAAGGTGACCTCGTTATCCAAGGAAATCCATGAGAAGAACTCATGCAAGTTCGGGGCCAGGGAGCAGCCTAAGTTTTTCTCACGTTAAGAGGTAGAGAAGAATGCCTAAGGCGGACATATTGCAAGGGGAACTCAGAAACATTAATCCACCAACTTTCAATGGTGAGAATAGGAAAGGAGAAGAGGTCGAGGCCTGACAGTTGGAAATGAAGAAATATTTCCAGCTACATGATTACCCCTCAAGGGTGGAAGCTCGAATTGAAACCTACCTCTTGTAAGGAAATACAACCATGTGGTGGGATCAAATTAAATAAGTCAAACACCTTGATGAGAACAGGGTCTCATGGATGTAGTTCAAAGGATATTTCCAAGACAAATATTTGACTAAGAATTTTTTTTTTAACAAGAACTAGGAAAATTTATATTAAAAAGGTGTGGATAAATCGAATGTAGTACAAAAAAGGGGTCATGAATGACCTTCGACAGATATAATCTTTGAAAATTGGGATTGTTATTACAAAATATGTGTCCATTTAGTTTCCAACTTCCCTAACTATTACATTTCTACTATATTTCGAGGAATACAACCTATAGAAAAATCCATTTATATATAACATAAAACAAAAAATTACACTTGAAATTTACAGAGTCGGCTACCTGGTTCCTTTTTTATCTTTGAGTGTCCATGTTGTCCATGATTCTCCCAAATTGGATCTATTGCGAGCTCATTGAGATCTGGAACTTGATTTACTGTGGCTGAAGTTAAATTCCTGAAGGCTCCCTGAGTGCTTGTTGTGGTGTTGGTCTGCTGGTGATTTCTTTCCATCTGTTCCATACTACTTTGCATATTATCCATATGACTATGTTGCTCCTTGATTTATATTCTCCGAGCAAATACTTCATCTTGCAGTCTTTCAATTAGATGCTTGTGTTGAGAAAGAGTTTCAAGCTCAAAGATTAATGTGGAGCTAAATGCTCCCATGTGAATTATCATCCTTTGACACCCTGCACATTCTTTCTCTAGATCCTACTGGTCTTGTCCTACAAATAAATCTTTCTCATTCATGTTTTGTGGCTCATTGTGAGTCCTATGCCTATTGTCCATGACGCTGAGAAGGGGTCGATTCTTCAAGAGGTGAGGAAGGATCTTTGTAGGCTAGAAAACGGAAGGTCTAAGGATTAGAATTTGGAAAAATGAGATCCCAGGTGAGGCCACGGTGAGGAGGTCCAAGAAAGGTGGTGCATAGAGGAAGCAGAGGGTGATTCCAGGAAAATAGGGCCCAGTCTAGGCTTGGGGTAAATTCACCACAACAAAGAGACTGCCCGTAGACTTTGAATTATTTCATTACAAGAAAAAGACAATGCAGAATTTCAAGCAAGGTGGTTCAGGGGAAAAACAGAGAACATTGCGCTCAAATTAAACACACAAAAAATTCACCACAAAAACGATATTGCCCATAGGCGCTGAGAGAATTCACCCCAAGGAGAAATCAATGCAAAATTCATGTCAAACAGATAAAACTCAGACTCTACCTAGAGCGATGTACTTAGACCCTTCATACCTTTGAGCCAAGGACCGAACCCGTCGTCACCCTGACGATTCCACACTGCTTCAGGATTAATACACGCTCGACCCATTTGCATCAGATGATTCGATGCTCCATTACCCATGAACTCAGTTGTATGAACATTAAAACCATCCCAAGCCATGATGAAATAATTGTGCCAATTATCGTTAGCATAGTTTAAACTTTACTGATGAGAACCTGTCATTTCACATCCCAGTTGCTGACTCCACCTGCCAAGTCTCGCGTTGGAGCTCCAAGTGTTTACTCCCATGGCCTTTGTGCGATGGCTCCTGGTATTATGTGTTATCATTAGACTAGGGGGGCTAGAATTTCCTTATCCTCCATGCATAAGGTTTCGAGGGGTTTCCCGATGCCATGTTGGCCATTTTTTCTGCTTCCTCATTATTGCCTCTCAGAACGTGGATGAACTTGGTCTTTAAGCTCCTCATGCTTATACGAATTATGTCTATTACCCTCTTTAGGCTCAAATGTTTTGGCTTAGATCCCTGGATCACCATTCTTATGATAGTATTTGATTTGCCTACTACATTCAACCTTTGGATTTGTCTCTGATTTTCCAGTTGAATCCATTTAAGAAGAGCATACACATCTGCTTTATTCTTGGTGTCTTTCCCTAGATTCTAGTAATAGCTCGAGATTCTTTTTCCGCTAGGTTCGAAGAGAATCCCCCCCTCCTGCACTTGCCTCCTCTAGGTTTCCCTTTGAAGCACCATCAAAGCATAGAGTGAGAATTCCTAGTGGAGTGAAGGTTGAAGCTTGTGACCCAATCCTTCTTTGGGTTATTCCAATTGGTTGGATATTCTATGCTCAAAGTTTTAGTGTTCATGACCTTTGATAGTTGTGATTTGGCCTTGCAAGCAACACTTTGAGGTTGTGAATATTTTCCCTAAAAGATTACTCTGTTCCTTTCTAGCAAGATCTACCAGCAGACATACTTGGGAAGGGACTTCCACAATATTTTAAAGATTGGTTTTTTGCGAAAGGTGCCTTGGTAATACCTTTCCCAGTGTCCCAAACAAGGGTTTAAATACAAGGGCCACCTTATTTGTTGGTTCATTTCGCTGTACAAAACATTCCATATTATTTTAGAGAAAGAACAATCCCAGAAGAGGTGTTGAATAGTGTCCTGATCTCTTTGACATAGGGCACAAGTGAAAGGGCCATGGAATCCCCTTTTCTGCAAGTTTTCTCTCGTTAAAATTTTCCCATGAGAAAGGGACCAAATGAAGATATTAATTTTGGGCGGAGCATCCTGACTCCATAAGTTTTTCCATTTTGTTGAGGAGTGAAGGATCCTTGAGGAGGAAAGGAGAGTTTTGTATTCATATTTAACTATATACCCATCTGCTCCCCACCCTCGACTATCCTGAATTTCTCTGAGTAATGGGGTTGCTCCTCTAAGAAGGGATATCAACAATTGGATTTGATTATGTAGGTTATCAGGGGTGAATCCCAATATCCAAACCTTTCAGGTTCCATCTTCGTTCCAAGTAGAAATATCAAAGAGAGTGATATTTTTTTATGAATTCATCCATCTTTTCAGTTCACCAAGTTCTTCTGCTCGGGATGTGAGATCAGTCCCCAAAATCGAATCTTGCCACAACCTGATCATTTTTCCATTGCTAGGGATCCAAGAAAGGTTCTCTTTAAAGAAGGGAATTGAGGCTCTTAAGAGTTTCCAGATTTGTGAATCAAACTGAGTTTCAAGAATAGTGTCCATGCATCATTTTCTGGCTCCCAGCTTGTATTTTTTGGTTATGGCCATTTTCCACCACTCCTTTCTGCCCAAAATTATCCTCCAAAGTAGTTTGGCTCCCATAGATATATTGTTCACTTCAGTATATCTAATCCCCAGTCCCCCATTTTTTTTAGGTGAGGACACTATATTCCAATTTACTAGTGTTATAGCAAGATTTTCCTCAACCTATGCAATCTTGCACAAAAGCCCCTTTTCCATTTCCCTATGTGGACTTTTCATCCCTTTTTGAAAATCCTAGAGCTAAAATTACATTTTTTTCCACATGTACGCACCTTTCCTACTATACAACATGTGTATACATATGTTGCACCACTACAACCCACATACATCGGGATTTGTGCCCAAAAATGAAAAATGGTGTCAGGTTTTCATGTCACAATAGGAGATCAATGATCCTTGGCCTTCCATATACTGGAAACGTTCCAACTTGGCCCTTCAGTTCCATTTGAAGGCTATAAATGGGACAATTCCGATCTATGGAAAAGAGGAGAAAGAATTCAACATTGAGAGAAAAGTTACACTGGAGGAATTATTCACTTCATATCTAGTCTACATCCCTTTGTCCTTTAAGTCTAAACACAATGTTCAACCCCCAAGCTCTTCCCTTATTGATTGAGAAATTCATTGTCTTTCTTCTATGAGCTTGCCTTTGGTGGAGGATTGAAGTGGTGGAGGTCCAGCTGGAAGGAACTTAGTTTCTCGGTTATGAACTGTGCCGAAATGGAAGTCTGTAACTTTTTCACTTATGTTGATCATATATTAATGGAAATACTATTTCCCTGTCCAATTGATATCTTGCAAATATTTGAATTGTTATTCCATGGGCGTATTTGTTATGTATATTAATGGATTATGCCATTGAATGTGCTAACATCATATATTATCACCATATGCTTGCTTTGCTTGGTTGTTGAGGACTAGTTGCAGGTATATTGCTTTGGGTCAAGTTCTCAATGGTGGACTTCATCAAACGTTTGGACGAGGTAGGCCTTTTATCTTGTCCTGCTAGCATATTTTTTTATATAGCATACTTGAGAATAGAGTTGATTTCTGCAGTCATTTTTGTCTATTGTGGTTTATCCTGGCCATAGAGAGATTTTCCTTGTAACAGAATTGGCGACCATACTGGGGACTTGAATATTCTTTCTTAGGGTTTGGAGTGTTTTTCTCCTTACATTTCTCTTGTTCATATTGCATTTCTTGTCGCATCATTGCTTGACAGCCTTTGTTCACTCCGGGTCTGAGTCTTTCAATCTTCTCCTTTGTCTAGCTGTGTTTTGAAACATATACACAGGTTTTTGCTTGACAGTCCCGTATATACGTGTGTTTTCCTTTTGCAAGCTGTGTACATACGCGTTATTTCCTTGAACAGTCGCGTACATAAAACTTTTTTGATGATTGATGAGTCTTCTTGGGTCTCTGTAGTGAACGTTAAGTGTTTGTGGGATGACAGGAAGCATGTCTTTGGTTGAATTTTTGGGCGGAGTCTTTCTCATCATGTTTTCATTTTGATTTTCTTTGTACATTGGGCTGGGTGTTGTGCTCCTTGGTATCCTACTTGAGTTGTCTCTTTCTATAAACAGTAGAGTCTATATATCAAGTTGATGTTCAGTCCATGCAATTTCATTTTCTTTATATTGAAAATACAAAAATATTAGGCATTTTGCATTGCTTCACATTTTGATATTTTGAGTCTTCGTCATTTAGCTTAGTGCATGCAAAGAAAGATTGCATTTTTATTCGGAATTGTGGAGTTGAAATTGAAAGTTGCATTTGTTTTAAGAAACATATCATTCATTGAAAATTGAAGTTAGGAATTTGCATTGTATTCATATTTACTTTACTTGTTGAGTCATAACATCATGAGTTTCACCATTGTACCTTTTGAGTAAGCACGATCATTAAAATTAAAGCTATAATTTAAAATTGATTAGTAACGATTTTGTTTTCTAGGGTACAAAAACTAGCTTAGGATTTAGTGCCTTGGAATAGGATTTTGTGAGTAAACTTCTCCAAGGCTATTAAATCATCATATGTGTCTGACTAATGGAGTGGAGAAACCCATTGTATATTTAGTAATATCAGGAATCTTTGCTTACGCCAGAGTTAATCACGAGGTCGTGCAAGGTCGGTTGAAAGGCTATCCCCCAGATACCTTCTTAGCGTCAGAGATATTTCTAGGGATCTATTCATATCTGGGGATCTTGCTAGTTTCCTTACCTCCGTGACAGGTGGTGATTTCAAGGTTTTGGGCTTTGATACCCTGCCCATACGGTGGACCTGACCTATGACTGCTCACCTGTGCATCGATTATACATTGGTTTCTTAGTTTCTTGACTTAGGCACCACATAGGTTACTTGCATGCGGTTATTCTACAGGTACCCTGGGTCAAATAAGGGTCGGACAACACACATCCTTTATGGAGGATTACCTCTCCAGGGAGATCTGACCGATTGGTTGTTAATCCCACAAGGGCCCTTATAACTAATTTTTTTACCTCCGATATTTAGCAGGGAGTCTCAGGCCCATCTTGGGTGAGATATACCTTCTTTAGGGAGGGCGGCCCCTTTCATCCACTTTACCCCATTTGTGTGCATATTGGTCGTTTGATTTTTGGTGTGATCTTTGATTACTAGTTGGACTTAGGATTTATTTTTGTATCTCGAGTCTTAATTCATCATGGAGTCGAACCAGCCTCCCCACCGGTCCCGTCGCTTGTTATAGTTACCACTAGATTTTGAGTCTTTTCCTTCTAAAAGGTATACAGTTATTAGATGTGGTACACACACCTCCACTCTTCAGACTTGTTATTCTACAAGTATCAGTACTAAACCGAGTCTTCAGAATACTGGGATCCCTTCAACTACCACATCTAATATAGTTAATGGCACCCCTTCAACTCCTGCAACCACAATGGTTGTAGGGTCAGAGGCACATATCATCATTGTTTCCCATCCTACAGTGAATGCTCAATCTATTGCCACAAACTCATTTGAGTCTCTTGGTCACTCACTGAGCTATAATGTTTAGTCCATCCCTATGGCCTCTAGTCCCTTTTCCTATGGTATGTTGAATTTTACTTCACAGTTTTAAAAATCCATCCCAGTTGCTAACCCTAATGTTAGCATTGAACTTGGGGGCACAACCCCTCCTTATACTCCATTCTCATTTGGTGGCTCTCAGATCCCTCAAACGACTCCTACTATGGGAGACATTCCTTATTTTAACACCGGGTCTAATCCTCTTGCTTCTAGGTGGAGCAACCAACCTGGCAGAAAAGCTTCTACTCAAGTTCCGTACTATACCCTCACCTCCTCAGTGTCGATTTTGACCAACATGTTTGGCATGAAGAATCCACCTCTATCCTCCAGATTCAGACTCAAAGGAGCTCAATTTCACACCTTGGGCAACCCCCAACCCGAAGCCACTCTAGCTTGGGGCAATTATTATAACCCCCATCAGAACATTCCTACTGGAATGATGCCCAACCAACCTCTTATGAATCATCCTAGAGGAGGGTCTTCCAATCTTGGACATGGACATGGTGCTTACCAGAAGCTTGGATGGGATGCAGTTCCTCAAACACAATCTTTTCAGAGAGCTTGGGGCCAGATGTCGTAACCTTGTCTCCCTTTTCTGGCCACGCTTAATATACCAAACTTGTCTAAGTTGATGAATGACCCCATGTGTCATGATCCTACATGGACCCCCGTCCCCACCAAGCTTCCTTCATACATTCTAAAATTCGAAGGTAAGAATGGTGAGGATCTCGGTGATCACGTCACCACCTTTCACCGATGGTGCTCTTTGAAATCCCTTAATGACAATTCCATTCGATTAATATTATTTCAATGCACCCTCATTGGAGTTGCTGGGAAATGGTATATCGAGCTACCTAGTGGGTCATATGGGACCTTTAGTCAGATGGTTCTTGTCTTCCTTAACCACTTCCAATTGTTGGTTCGCTACGATGTTGGCCTAGAACTTCTATCGAATTTACACCAAGACACCGCCACTCATATCTCGGATCACATCTAGGAGTGGCGTAGACAGAATAGATTAATTAATACCTCCATACCCCAAACCTTTCTTTTATAATGGTTTCTTAAGTCTTTGCAGCCTCCTATCTCGACGAATTTTTCTACATCCAAGGTTACAACTGAGGAAGAAGAAATATTCAAAGCCTAGCAGTTAGATCTTATATACGCTCAGTCTAGGATGTTATACTACATTCTTCCAGATGCACCAAGGTAAACCTATGACCCTAGGAAAAAGCTCGGACCTCATGTTGATGGAATTGTAGTCTCCACCAATGTGAAATCCGTAGAATCGGTGATAATCCATTTGAAAGAGTTGTCTCTAAACCAGTCTGCAGGAGGGCCAACTTCGTCTGTGTATTACAATCCCATTCAGTCGACGGATGTACATTCTGTGCAATCGTCGACCAACCCAAATGGTAACCAAAAACCAGATAGGAATTAGAAGAAATGATGTAATAATAATCGTAAGGGTGGGAAAAATAATAATAAACCCAAGGACAATGGTAATGATGAGAAGACGAATAATAATGCTAGAGAGGGCAAGAAAGAAATACATAAGGTGAAATTTCCATGTAATCTTTGTACAGACGATCATCTTACTCATTTATGTCCCTAACTTGTGCAAGCTGTGAGGCTCTTATCTCTATCGCCCATCGTGTTGACGAACCCTTTCCCACATAACCATCACATGGCCTCGAGCTCTTCAAATACTAGAAATGTGGTCGGTGGGAGTCAAAACCCACCGTCACAAGATGGTGACCATTTGTGTATCAATATGGTCAATTCTCAGGTTAATGTAGCCACCCATTCTCGCGATTATAGTTCTTCACAATATGTACCTGCTATAGAATATCCTCTTCCTCCTCTTTCGAAGATGACTTTACAGATCAAAAAACCAGAGCCACCACCTCATATTCCAAAAGGAGTACACAAGAGCTCTACCCACAATCCAAAATCTAGAGCTGCCATGAATTACTCTATTGTTGAGGACCTGGGTCAAACCCCTTGTGCGATGTCGGCTCTAGAGGTACTCCATACGTGCCCTTCACAGAGGAATGCCTTGCTATTTGTGTTAGGAGCTCTAGACCCCAGTGGCTCGAAATTTATCAAGTTTGACATCACAGATGTGAAGCCTCGCTTGCCTTACCATGTGGCATTCCAAATACACATGGGGTACTCAAAGTATACCATCAAACGTGCGGTTGTTGATGAAGGCATTGCTACATGTGTGATTTCCCTGATCTATTGGAAATCTCTTGGCTCTCTGACTCTTTCTCAATTGTCGACCATGTTGACTGATTTTGATGGTCGTTCCTTCCACTCTCACGGTATTATTCCTACCTTTTCGGTCCAGTTAGGTGGGAATATGGTAGAGGTGGATGTTGAGGTAGTTGATTCACCTCTCGATTATAACTTATTACTAGGACGCAATTAGACCTATGCCATGACTGTCGTCGTAACGTCTATATTTTGTATTCTTTATTTTCCTCATGATGAGAAGATCATGACTATCGACCAATTATCCTTTGCGTATGCTAGCCCCAATGCATCAGTTGGACCGTCGATCCCTGTGGTCGACAATTCTCAGCCAGAAACTGAGAATATCGGTGTTGGAATGTATTCATCCCTTATGGGTACCTTCGACTTCATGGCACTGATTCACCATGTTTACGCCATGTCCAGTAGGCTCGTTTCATTAGAGAGGTTTGTTCCTTTCCGCACTTCCTATTTTAACATTCCTTGGACCCTACCTTCCTCGACTATGTATTGCGAAGGTTAGTCGCATACTAGAATGGCCATGCCACTATCGACAACAAAGATTGCATATCAAGTTGTTCTTGACTCTTCCGTCGATCTTGATCCTATTACCTCACTAACAGATGAGGAGGATCATGTTCTTAATCCCATGTGGGCCACTTCGTTGTCTTGTTCACATGACTGCCTCGATGAGTCTTTTCCCTCGAACGATGCCATCATCGTAGCCATGAATGGTTTTGACAAACCTTGGGATGATATGCATCATTTCTCTTATTTTCTCCCAGAGCTTGCTAGAATCGAACAAGATGATTTTTTATCTACTTTGAGAGAGATAGTCAGTCATGCCATAGCTCCACTTGATACGCACGACATTTATGCCGAGGGAAATATGGTGAGTATCTCTCCTACCTTGACGATCGATATCTCTCGTACCCCTGGAAAGATTGAAAATGTATATATTGGTGCGGATTGTTCGCAAAAAGAAATCTTGATCTACACTGAACTCTCCAAGGAATTCTTAGATGGATTTGCTTGGTCATATGAAGAGATGCCAAGAATCAACCCTCGTATTTTCAAGCATGAGATTAGAAATTATCTGGATGCTAAACCTGTTCGACAACGTCTTAGAGATGTCAATCTCCGGAAGGCCCTTGCTATTAAGGTAGAGGTAGAGAAACTACTTAATGTTGGCTTTTTATATCTGATTCCCTTGACTGAATGGGTATCCAATCCCATTCCTATGAATAATAAGCAATGAACCATCTGTGTATGCATGGACTTTCGTGACCTGAACAAGGCCTATCCTAAAGACAATGTCTTGACACCTTTAATCGATCAGATTCTCGATGAGTGTGCAAGAAGCGAAGTGTTTTCATTCATGGATGGATTTTCAGGGTATAACCAAATTCAAATTAAACCTAAGGATCAACACAAGACAAAATTTATTTGTCATTGGGGTACTTTAACATACTGGAAGATGCCTTTTGGCCTCAAAAATGTCGGAGCAACCTTCCAACGTGATATGACCTTTGCACTCCATGATCTTAAGCATATAGTCAAAGCTTATCTTGACGATCTTGCTGCTCACTCTCATAAGAGAGTGGATCACTCTAAGCACCATCGACTAGTTTTTGAAAGATGTCGTTATTATAGAATCCGGTTAAACCCTCATAAGTGCATCTTTTGCATCAGGTCTGGTCATCTTTTGGGATTCCTAGTTTTTGAGACTGGGATCATGGTAGATCCGTTAAAGGTTGAGGCAATACTTTGGTTTCCTCCCCTGCACACTATTTGACAACTTCAAGGCTTAGAGGGGAAAGATAACTTTTTACGTCGGTTTATAGTAAACTATGCTAATATCACTAAGGGTTTCATGCATCTTTCGAAGAAGGACACCCCTTTTATCTGATATGAGTGAGCCCAGGAGTCCTTCGATGCTTTGGAGAAATCCTTGGTATCAACGCCTCTATTGAAGTCTCTTGACTACAGTAGGGATTAATTGCGTTATGTCTTCGCATCTAAAGAGACGATTGGTATGGTTTTGGTACTGGATGATGATGAGCTCCGTGAGCACGTCATCTACTATCTTAGTCAAAACTTAGTTGGTCCTAAGCTCAATTATTCTCACGTTGAAAATCTAGATTTGGATGTCATTCACGCAGTCCAACGTTTACGCCATTATATATTTCTTTGCAAGACTACTGTGGTTGTCGATGTCAATCCATTTCAATACGTCCTTACTAGGCGTATTGTTGGGCTAAATATATGCACTATTAATTCCCACATTTAATTATCAATCGGGGCTCTTAAAATTCGAGGTGCAGGTGTAGGAAACGCAGGATCAAAGCCTAGTCTAGCCTAATCTAAAGACGACAAAACAATATTCAAACCCACACTGCAAGAAATTAACACTAAGGATTCATCACTGGGACACAGGAATAACTTAGTGCTATAAAGGCTTAGATCACAGTCTTTCATGCACTCAGGGTGATGTTTGTGTGATTTATCATGAGTATCTTACTTAAGTTTCCTATCCTTCAATGGATTCCAATAGTGATTAAAAAGATAGTCAAATGGCTAAAAACTAGGTAAAAGGAAATGAGATCTAAACTCAAACTTTGTCCTCAACCAAATGCATCGATCAAAATGAGCAAGCAAGGAAAGCAATGAAAATGAACAGGAAAGAATGGTAATGCAGAAATACAAAGTGGAACGAAGTGGAATCTTGGATTGATGTTCATTTAGTTATGGCACTTGAGAGCATTTGACCAAGCAAGGAGTGATAGCAAATCATGAAGGATATAAGAAATGAGTGGAAAGGTGTTTTATAGTAAGAATAATAAGAAGCGAAACACACATAGATTTGTTAATAGTAAATGCACTTTAAAATATATGTTTGTGTGTTTTAATGTATAGATGTGAATGAAAATGTTCAAACAAATACTAAAGCTCTGTTTTAATATGTTTCGACATAGCTAAAAGGAAGGTGTATTGAATGAATTGGGATGTATATTTGAAAGGGAAATTTGATCAATGAAGGAAAAAAATTAAAAAGGGAATTCAATGGTAGATGTGTAGATAATGGAATACACATGAAGATATTTAGTTTAAAAGAATGTGCCGACTAAAAAAGAGATACCGGAAATAGAGTACTCTTTATGAGGATTGAATGTGGGAATGTGTGAGTTTATGAAAGCGATTAGAGGTAGTTTGAGAGTTATTTGGAAAGTGTATATTTGTAGAAATTTTAGAAACAAAGAAGTAGTAGAGTGATCAAACAAGAAAAGACAAAATTAAGGCGATGTGTGAAGCATTTGAACTACTGGTCAAGTAGTCATTAAATTCAGAGACAGAGTAGCATGAAAAATCATAAATTGAAAGCATGCAGAAAGAGATTGAACTAAATCAAATGCAATGTACCAATGCCTTGAGTGAGAGCATGTTGATTTGAGTTTTATCTATTACGAATCAATTTGCAGAATACAAACTAATTGCAGAATGCAAACACACAATATATGACTTTCAAACTAAACAATAATGCAAGAAGAAAAGAAACTAAATGTAATGCTAATATACAAAGAAAATAAAATATAGCAACACTTACCACTCTGAGGGGACCTTACCAGGAGGTTAGTGTTGTTAAAAAGACTCAGATCAGATGGAGATGGTGTCCAATGTTGCAACAACAATCAATTCTTCATTGAGATCAAAACCTATGTTTTTACATGGCTAGCAACTCAAAGCCTTCTCACAAGAATAAATCTCTCATTTACAAAATATTCATGAAACTAATGACTTTTCCTCACAGCCTTGTGAGGATTATTTATACATGAAAAATCCATGGAGGAATGGATGAAACCGAATTCCTAAACTTTGAAATCATTTTTTGCATTTTTAGGACAAATCTTAAAAAATCTGGGCAGATTCAAGTTAGGGATCCACCCATATCTTCCAACCTAATTCGCATTTTGAAAAAATTCCCTTGATTTACTCAATTTTACATATTTTGGACAAAACCCATATCTTAGAATTTCTAGATCTGATGCCATATACACGGAAATCGAGGTGCAAGTTGGCAGTTTGAGATTTTTGCTACTTTTTGCAAAATCATTCCCCTTGAGATGGAGGTCCACAAGTGTGATATGGGTGAATTTTTCCCCACTTTTCCACATGTAAACGTCGCTCTAGAAAAAACCCATGTCCCCGATTTTCCTCTAGAAGCTTTCCAAAATTTCAAATTATTTCTAGTACCGGACTATTGTTGATGCTGGTACCGGATGACTTGGAGCATTCTGGTACCGGGTGGTTTCTGGAACATTCTAGTACTTGATGTGTTGAATTGTGAGTACCATATTATATGGAGCGTGAGTGCCAGATGACATGGAGTGTGGGTACCGGATGACATGGAGTGTGAGTACTGGATGACTTGGAGTACCGGATGAGCGTTGTATTGGTACCAGCCGAACTGATTATTGGATGAAATGGAGTGTGGGTATCGGATGACATGGAGTATGGGTACCAGATGACTGTGCAGGCACTGGTTGACTGTAGAACCTTCTGGTACCAGATGACTTGGAGTGTCGGATGAGCACAGTATTGGTACCAGATGAGCTGGTACTAGATTACATGGAGTATCGGATGAGCGTAGTATTGGTACCGGATGAGATGGTACTGGATGACATGGATTGTCGGATGACTTGCAATGCGGGTTCCAGAACAGGAACAATATAGGTACTGGAACATGGACAGTGCATATATCGGAACCTGAACAGTACAAAAAATGTTGCTTGGACATAGAAACATAGGATTAAACCATCATCGACAAAACTATTGTATAATCATCCTTTTAATCACTAAAAATATGGAAAACTATGTATTAACCACATAGGATGAATAACGAGAGATAATGAAGGTTTATGGTGTAATTAGCAATATATTATTGACGAAATGCGGGGAGAAGGTGTCATGATGAGTGTATTTGTATGGCGGAAAATATGACAAAATTGGAGCCCAACACACCCAAAACCCAAGGATTTGCATGTCCTCATGAAAACAAGGTGAAGAACTTATGATACTCTGCTTATAGATTTATGTGACATTGTTTCTTTTCTGTAGGCGTTAGTTCTTATGGAATGACACTTTAGAAACTATCACGGAACAAAAAAACAAAATTATCATAAAAATGGAGGACAAGCAGTGGATGGGGTATCAGGGTGATGGTGAATGGTGTGCATGTGGAGAATGGTTTATAAAATGATGGTGATAGTGGTCGTATGAACTTGGATGCCTTTATACTCTGTATCTTACATCAATTTTAAGACCAATATTTACTTTGTGGTTCTTTGTTTGGATAAGCAACAATGATTTCATCCTCTTTGAGATCGTTTAAGAATGCCTTATGATGTACAAAGAGAAGACACTATAGATGTTGTTTTTTATTTGTATACCACATATTTCCTTTTCATTACTTGGTCTTATATCATAAGAGTATATTTTTCTTTATGACAAGTGGAGTGAAGATGGATGGTTTACTGAGTAGTTGTGATAATGCATAGTGGAGTGTGGAGTGGGTAATAGTGGTTATGCATCATGTTTTCCAAGTTATTAGTAAATTAAAAATATTTGTACCAGTTTTACCTCAAGTTACCCTTGCTTTGAATTATAATTCACGTTGAAGTGGAAACTAGTAGAACATGAAGAAATGTTTGCAGAATCATAATGTAGACTACTGAAATTTGAAGATGAAGTGGAGAAAGGTTGAGAACTGATGGATATCTAGGAGAGAGCATTGATGAATGTTGATCTACTGAGATTCCTTATGTCTCTCTCCCCTCCACACCTATTGGTTTGCATGCCCTCATGCAAACTCTTATTAGCATACAAAATTGTTGCAAGTTGAAAGAGGACTATATGCAGCCGATGCATGTTGACTGAAGGAGAGAAATGAAGTATGCCACAACTGAGAGCTGCTAAAAATATCTTGCAAAAAGTACCCTCGAAAAAGATTTAAATTTATGTACTGTTGGTACAGGAACCTACGGGTTCCTATACCAGTAGTACCGGAATAGAAATATCTAAAAGAACTTAAACCAATACTATTATTATGAGAGAAGAAATATACATTGATGTCATGCTTAAAGAATCAACCAAAAATTAAACTTTATTCATGCTTGTAAATTTGGAAATGGAATTTATTTTAAAATATTACAAGCATAAAGGAAATTCCTAAATTACTTATTACATATGATTTCATCAATCATTAACAGTTGAATGCTCAAGAAACAATATTAATTATGATGGGGGGTTTTTCCTCTCATCCTTGAACAAGAAAACATCAGGAGATAAGTGGTATTTAATAAATGAGAAGTTGATAGGAAACCAGTCATCCCTGTTTAATTTCTCAGAGAATTTCCGTCATTCAAGTGATATTGATAAAGTTCACATTTGAGTTTATTAGACTCCTACACTTATGGGTCCCACCTCTAGGACAATGACATCCTGGGTATGAATAATGGGGTCTTAAGACCATCTTATGGACATTCTCAAATTTCAATTAGATGAGGTTCATTGTCTTTTTGTTCAACCATGCATGCTTCTTCTTAAATATTTACACAAGTATATTGTTAATATGGACAAATATAGATTAGGCATAATGAAAGACATCAAAATCAAAACCCATTGCCAGCAAGCATGTTCAGTACTCTGATGGGGTAATTTTGACATCTAAGAAATATCCTTCCCAGGAAGAATGCTCCATTGCCCACGAGCATGTTCAGTACCCTGATGGGTTTTCTTAATTATACCACATGCCAGTACCCGCTGCCAGCAGACCTGTTCAGTATCCCGACGGGTTAGCCTCTTACACCCATTTTCCATCAAAGGCTCTTGTCCCAATATTTACCCTTAAGATAAAATTTATAGATTTATTTCGCATGGGTGAATGGAGAAGCATCTTTGAAAACCTTATTACAGGATGGGATGGTATTGAGTTGGAAGATATTTTATAGATTGCCCATAAAAGATTGTTCGTATGAAAAATAGACTTATGTATCGAGATTAGTTGAAAGACATAT
>JASDQU010437827.1:72879-89914 GCA_032191745.1 Picea mariana | reverse complement strand
ATTAAGCACATGGCACCAAATCAATAGAGAAATCAATGTCTCTCTTTGGTGGAAGTCCTGGGATTTCCCTAAAAATATCTTCAAAATCCCTTAAGATTGGATGGTCTTCAATACTTACCACTTTATCTTTGGCTTCCTCTTCCATATGGGCTGCAAAAATCTAGCGTCCCTTTCTAAAACTCTTTTTCAATTGCATGGCTGAAATTTATCTAACAACTATAGCTCTTGGAATGCCTTGAACATTGCCTTGCTTCCATTTTCATCAATACATGTGATTGTCTTGTTGTAATAGTATAGGATAACATGGTGTTATATCAACTAATCCATGCCAATTAAACAATCATATGAGCCCAACAGTATGATGTTCACATCTACTTTGTGTTGAGTCCATTAATGTCTATTGGAAAATATTTAACCAACTGATTGATTTTCCTCTTAGCCCATGTGGCTAATTGAACTAACCAATATTTCTTATGCTTAATCCATTGCAAGTGAATTTTTTTAACAATAATACAGTTTATGTAACTATAAATAGCTCCAAAATCAATTCAAATTGCTATGGGATGGTTATCAATCTTACCTTCCACTTCAATCATGGGAGATTGATATTCCATTTACTTGTTGTCCAAGGCTGCATAAATCCTTGGAATGTTTCCTCCCATGTCTTCCATTTTTTTAGCCTCTTGAATGTTGTGGACAGTCCTCATTCTTTCTCCTTTGTGAGGGAATTCCCTATATAAGTGATTTTCCTCACATCCTCAACATTGTACAGGTTGTTTCCTTGGCCTTTTTCCAAATGAATTTGCAGTCTTGTGTTAATTTTTTCTTGACTGACCTTGTTGATTTTCTCGGGAGTTGTTCTTGAAAAAGGGTATCTTGAAACTTTTTTTCCTTTGATCCTTTTTACCCTTCATCTTGTCATTCCAAGATTTTTGGAAAATTGGTCTTCCTCTACTTTGCTCATAAACATTCTTTGATCACCCGATGGATTCCTCCAAAGTCCTCGGGGTTATCATATTGTATATTGTCATCGTAGAAGGAGGGTAACCCACTTAGAAACATTTGGATTTTTACTTTTTCATCCTTTATGAAGTCAAGATACTTCAACAACTCAAAGAATATCTTCTCATATTCATCCATTTTCATGCTTCCCAACTTGAGTTCAAAGCACTATTTCATATTTCTTTTATAATAATTCTCAGTCAACAACCTCATCAGAGTTGTAGCAAGTGAGAAAATCAGTTTTTGCGGCTCTGCTAGGGTTTTCATCTTTGCGCGGCTCCAACTTCGTGAGGCTCTGTGAGGGTCGTTCATGGCACCCTCTGAGGGGGGGATGGGGGGGGTCCCCCCTCCTCCCCAAGTTCTTCGTCTTGGGACCTCCAGGCCTTCCATGCACTGATGTCCTCCTATGCAAAGGTCCATAAGGAATCTCCCTCCAGATTTGTAAAAAACATGGCAGAGATTCCTAAAGTGGTTGTCCACCCATCTTCGTCCCGACCACTAGCTCTGAGACTAGCAGAAAATGGACCGATAGGGAAGTTCACAGAGTTATGGCCCCCTCCCAAAGCCATGCATCACTGGCTCGAGATAACTGGTCTTATGTGCAACAGGTCGATTATGAGAAAATCGCATTTGAATGCAAAGCATGTCATGAATATGGGCATTTTGCAAAAAATTCCCACAAGCCAAAGAATCCCAGGTGCAAGATTTAAAATAGGAACAATAGAAACAACCGAAAAGAAAAAAAAAATAATGGGAAAGCAACTTCCATGAATCCTCTACAAGGGCAATGCAAAAAATCCATAGATCCTCGAGAAAGACCTCTAAGCTCCCCCCAGAAAGGAGAATTAATTCACAATAGGGACACCATAGTTCCACCAGAAGATAACATGGAAGACCTTAGGGAAACCCAGGAAGAAAATGGAAAAAGGAGCCAAGACGAAACATAAGAAGAAATCATAAAAGGAAAAGAGAAATAAATCTCAATATCAAGTGGGGAAAACAAAACAAAATATTTTTTGAACCCTCCTCCAGAGATCCTTGTTTTTTCGGAGGAAGAAAGACAAGAAACTTATGATAGTGACTCAGACTTAGAGGAAGAAAATCTAACAGAAATAAAAGGGAATTGACTACAGATCGGGAAAAGAAATTAGGCATTCAAAAACCTCTAGAGGAAGCGCTAAGTAAAGAGAGTAAATCAGGTAAAAATAAATCCACCCATCACAAGGGAGAAGCCTATCAACCCTCTAATGGGGGGGGGGGTGCAAAATCCTCTGATAAACGATGAAAGTTGTCTCTTGAAATTGTAGAGGACTAGGGAGCAGGGACAAAAAATAATAAGTTATAAAGCTAATAAAAATAGAAAACTCTTCAATTATTCTAATCCATGAGACAAAAATGAAGGATATGGAAATCCTCCAAGAAATGAAAAAAAATTGGAAAAAAGGTGAAGGAAAAGCAATCAGTTCGAGAGGAGCTTCAGAAGGGATTTGTACATTTTGGAACATAGATGAATTCAAGCTAGAGGATTACCTACAATGTCAGTTCTAGATGATTGCCTCTCTAACTAAGAATTCCACAGGTATGATCTGCTCAATTATCAATGTTTATATGCCAAATAACTACTTGGAAAAAGTTGGGTGATGGAGCTCCCTTCTGGACCTAGCCAATGATAATCCCCCCCCAAATATTATTATAGTTGGGGATTTTAATACCACAAGAGGGTTAAAATAAAAGTGAGGGGGATTCAGAGTGAGGGATCAATTCAGAGAAAAATGGATGCCCTAATCTTGAATCTGGATCTCTTCAATGTTCCTCCCTCCAAAGGTCTGTATACCTGGAACAACAGAAGAGAAGGGTTATGCCACATTGCGACCAGGCTTGATCGTTTCTTAATAAGAAACTCCTTCCTTGATCTTCCAGAAAAATCCTCTTCAATGATCCTTCTGTGGGCAAGATCGGATCATCAGCCTATCTCTCTAGCTTTTGAATCTCAAAAATCCCGGGGCCCTATTCCCTTAAGATTCAACCCCTTGTGGATGTATCGACCGGATTTGTATCCCTCTATATTGCGAGTTTTGACCAATGGATCACTGGCTCTCCATTCTTCATCTGGGAGAAGAAGTTGAAGATGGTGAAAGAGACACTTAAATCCTGGGCAAAACATTCTTCGAGCTCAATTTAAAACATGATTAAAGAAAAAAAGCTCCAGCTAGAAAATATTCAAGGGGAAATGGAGACAAAAGAAGTCCAGCAAAGCCATATAATGCTAGAACAAAAGGTGCACAAAGAGTACATTCAAGCGTTAAAAGAAGAATAAATCACATGGAGATTAAAATCTAGAAGCCTATGGATGAAAGAAGGTGATCAAAATACCTCCTTCTTTCATAGAAAAACAAAAGCTAGACATTGGACAAATCAAATATGAGAAATAAAAAATCAGACATGTGAAACCATAAAGGAGTTTGATCAAATCAAGCAACAAACCTCCAGCCACTTTCTCAAGCTATATACTTCAGATAGAAGATCATAGGAAGTATCAACATAATATCTCCTCAACCATATTCCAAGAAACATCTCTAAAGAATACAACCATAAACTCAACTGTCAAATTGAAGAAAAAGAAATCCTAAAAGCAATCAATCAATTCAATGAAGATAAAGCCCCGGGACCAGATGGATTCACTCTCCATTTCTACAAAAAGTGTTGGCACATAATCAAGCTAGAATTCATTAGAATGATCAAATATGTGCATAAATAAAAAAAATGGGAGGATCCACTGACTCCTAATTTTAAGTGCTCATTCCGAAAGAACCTAGAGCGTCATCCCTAGAAATATTTAGAACTATCTCTCTTTGTAATATTTCTTATAAAGCATGGCTAAAATTATTGCTAACAATCTGACTCCTTTTCTCAGATCTCTAATTCTTCCCAACCAAGGAGGATTTGTGGCTGGTAGAAAAATTTGGGATAACTTCATCCTAGTGCAAGAAGAAATTCAATCAAGTAATCTTCACGGGGAATCATGTATGGCAATTAAATTGGATATGGAAAATGTGTTTGATAGAATAGAGAATGAATTCCTTTTCAAAGTGATGCAGAAGTTTGGGTTCAATAAATAGTTTTTATCCTGGATGGGCTCCTATATTACTTCTCCTTGGATTGCTTCTCTTTTAAATGGGCGACCAACCCCCTTCTTTATCCCCACTACTATATGTGATCATGAAAAAATATATCATCCACAGAATAGAATGGGAATGCGCCAATGGAACAATCCCAGGAATCAAAATAGGTCAAGGTGTAAAATGAATCAATCACTCGTAATTTGCGGATGACACGATCCTCTTGAGTGGAGATTCAAAAATCATGGCAAGAAGAATCAATCAAGTTCTGGACATCTATCTTTTAGCCTTGGGTGGGATCTTGAATAAGGCCAGATGTCAAATCTATGTGTGGAATGTTTTAGCTATTAGCATATTAGGTATTGCTCAAATCCTAGGTTTTTCCATTTCAAATGAATGGAAAACCTTTAAATACCTCGGTCTCCCTCTATGCTTAAAATCGTTACCTGGAGAGTATTGGAACCTCAACCTCCAAAACTTCAGAGATAAGATGGAGTTCTGGGGGAAAAGGTGGCTCAACCCAGCTGGGCAGGTGGTTTTGATAAAATCAGTTTTGTCCTCCCTCCCACTCTTCCAGTTCTCTTCCCTCCTGGCACCAAAGGGAGACTTGAAAGACCTATCCCAACTCATTCACAAATTCTTATGGAAAGGGGGAAAGTCCAATTCCAAAAAAAATTATCTAGTTGTTACGAGGAAAATCTCTCTATGGCTAGGGTAAACCACAAAAAACATAAATGACTGCATGAATCAATTCTATTCTCAAGTATGGTATATAAACAAATATGCTAGAAAGGCAAGATAAAAGGCCTACCTCGTCCAGGCGTTCGATGAATTCCATCGTTGAGCACTTGACCCAAAGAAATATACTTGCAACTAGTCCTCAAAAACCAAGCAAAACAAGCATATGGTGATAATATATGATGTTAACACTTTCAATAGCATAACCCATTAATATACATAACAAATACGCCCATGGAATAATAATTCAAATATTTGCAAGATATCAATTGGATAGGAAAAGAGTATTTCTATTAATATATGATCAACAAAAGTGAAAAAGTTACAGATTTTTGTGTCGGCACAGTTCAGAACCAAGAAACTAAGTTCCTTCCAATTGGGCCTCCACCACTTCAATCCTCTACCAAAGGCAAACTCATAGAAGAGAAAAAATGAAGTTCTCAATCAATAAGGGAAGATCTTGGGGGATGAACACTGTGTTCAAACTTAAAGGAAAAGGGATGCAGACTCAATATGAAGTGAACAATTCCTCCAGAGTAAATTTGCTCTCAAAGTTGAATTCTTTCTCTTCTTTTTCATAGCTTGGAATTGGCCCATTTATAGCCTTCAAATGGAACTGAAGGGCCGAGTCAGAACGTTTCCAGTATATGGAAGGTAAAGGATCATTGATCTCTTGTCGTGACATGGAAACTCGACACCATTTTTCATTTTTGGGCACAAATATCGATGTATGCAGGCTGTAGTGGTGCAACCTACATATACACATGTTGTATAGTAGGCAAGGTGCTTACATGTGGAAAAAATGTATTTTTAGCTCTGGAATTTGCAAAATGGGATGAAACGTCTGCATAGAGAAATGGAAAAATTCCTTTTGTGCAAGATTGAATAGGGTGAGGTAAATATTTCTATAACAGATGCCCCCTAATGTGTGAGGTCGGAGGAGTATCTGCAATGGCCAAAATAGATTATAAAAACCCAGAAGTGGAGTGATGGGGAACCAGTTGGAAGAAATAGTTTCTCATTACATTCTACACTGACTTTCAATACATGGCTGCCAATTTGAATTACACTATAGATCCATGTGAAAATATACCAAAAAACTTTCCGTGGCCAAGAATAGGCAAATTCAAATGTGGTTACATGCCAAAGGATGTCATAGTCACGAGCAAGTCCTAGTAGAACCAGTCTCAAAATCAATCTGAAGATATTTGTATACAATGGAGTACAATTTGATCTCCCATGATCACTGAAGTCATATAGGTACTGGTCCAATGAAAAGGAAGCAACAAATCAGGAAAGTTGTGGCCACATACTAATGTCTTCAAGTCTTCTACACAATCCGCCAAAGGCGCAAGTCTAAATCATGTGAATAAAGGAGTTGAGGTCGAACACAATGAGACATCGTTTGGTTACCGGTCATTACCGGTCATTGAGGTATACCACTAACAAACGTGAGACAACCTATCGATGATGAAAGTAGGTATCAAGGCACCGAGTACATTCTTACAAGTGTGAATAAAGGAGTCAGGGTCAAACACTTGAAGAATCCATCAATCAGGAGACATTGATGTATTCCCAATTGTCGATGGTGAGAGAAACTGCCACTAATGACTACAAGCCTCAAGGTACTCATAGGACTCTAGGTCTCATTTCCAGAATAGATGAGCTGAAGTTGATGGAAGGAGACCCACTAAAAGGAGGGCATTAAGGCATATCTCATCATTCATCACTAGGTACAAAGCAAGAGCTTCATTATTTGGAGGAAATCAGACGAAGAAAATGTTCATGAACCAATGACCCTTTGCGTCTTTCATGTGTGCCAAGTGAAAGAGGTACATGAAAAAGTCCCTCTGAATAATAGCCAATGAGGAAAATTGTTGACAAAGGAAAGGAAACCACCAATAAGGCTAATGGAATCTAGGACACTACATGAATCCCAATGTGTGAATAGATTTCTTTCCGTCAAACATAAGGGAAACCACCCAGTCAACGATCAATGATGAAATGTCGACTGTTGGGTTCAAGGTTACCTACCAATGATGAAAGTAGGACCAGAGTGTGTGATAGGACTACAACATCATGTGATTCTGAGACAAACTAAGGGTATGACCAATATGCAAAGTCAAGAGTTCTGAGGAATGACTGACACAGGTTGATAGACATCCTTTGAACAAGAGCATGAGACATATGGAAGACTCCGACAACATAGAATCAATGATGAAACCATGAGATGCAGGAGGCATCAATGAAATTCTCCATAGGGACTGGGAGAGTAACCAGTCGGTGGAGAAAAATCTCTGTAACGAGCTCAGCTTCCTAAGGCCATGCTAAACCCAAGATTATGGTGACGAATGGACTCAATAACTTTGTTCTCTGTTCAAAGGAAACACAACTACTGCCAATATAAGATAATACTCCCTTATCGCCTATCTTTTTTTTTTTTTCATAGTCAAATGAATGCTATGATACAGAGGAGGAAACAAGTGTTGCAAGTAAGCAAAACTAGTTCTAGCAGTGGAACATACCTATGCTCAATGCAAGGAGATGCATGTGGGATATGGACATTCGAGAGAATGTTACCTCCTGAGTATATGGTGTCAAATTGCGAAGGATATAAACAAGGCTTTGTTTGGTTGAGGATGCAAAACTGTTGAGGCAAACAATTTATAATGCAAAGCGAGAACCAACTATAGGCTCAATACTGCAAGCGAGGACATGAGATGCAATCACAACTTAACGCCAACAAATTTCCTTTTCCATAAGCTTATTCTACTTGGTTTGAAAAAGGGATAAACTTGTACCAAATAAACGTCCTTTCAAATCCAATTTACGAGTGTGAAAGAGACAAGTGCACTTGTAAATATTTTTTCTTTTTTGAAAATGAGTCGGAAAAGAGCTTAAATCAAACTCGGTTGGGAGTCCTCTAGGTATAGGGAAGCATGTTTATAAATGAGAAATGAGGCTCGGCGTAAAGTCATGTATTATCTATAAGGGACTCTCGGTGCTACGAAAACAATCTTGGCATGGGCACCAAATGGAGCAGAGGATCTAACTAGGGTACCCATGTTTGGTAAGTCTCTACCACTTGATAACGACACGTATTATAGCAGATGGAAGTTTATGTGTCACAACAAATGGGTTCGTACCTAAGGCATATGAGTGACAGTTATAGAACAATGCAAATGTGCATAGTGGAATGGATACATATCCTATATGCTATACCTGCTAGCGGTTACAAACGATCAACATAACGTTGAAATCCACAAGAATCCCAGGTGAAAACTACAAAAACCAACTCAATCCACTGTTGTATTAGTCCATTAGGCGAAAAAACGATTCAAAACTATTTAAAAGTGGGTAAAAACTGCTATAAATAGTAACAAAACCAAAATTTACTATGTCAATTTGAATTTTTACCCAAATAGTGAAAATTGGACCAAATTACCTCCGATCTTCAATTGGTGATTGCAGGAGCGTCAGGTGACGAAATTGGAGATAGTCTTAACCAGGTAATTCCTCTTCCCCTCCTCTTCCTTTCTAATGGATTAGATTTTTAAATTAGGTTTCAAAATTTGAGTAAATTAGGGCACAAATTGATTATTTCGGTGCACACGGGCTACCACTCATCGGGTCATGTATACATGAGGTTATACGCGACTGTGTAAAATACAAGATGCGTGTTATCATCCCTATACATGATTGTGAATGTTGCAACCCGTGTATAAGTCTATAAACAAGGTTTTCTATGGCTTCTAACTCAAAACTTGATTTTTATCTTGCACGATGGTGCTAGAATGGAAGGAAAGGGAACACGAGGATGTAGATGTTGTTGTGGAAAGAGATCTGGGGGCTCAAATGGCCTTGAAAAGATGCAATTTGTATAAATTTTGCGCACTCAAAGGGATGAGGTTCTAAGTGAGGTTGCTTGAGTTGCTCGTGGATTACTGGGATCCTGACAGTGAGAGCTTCAACCTCGATGGGCAACCATTGAGGATTGAAGTCGAGGATATGTACTTTTTGAATGGGTTATCGCGTTGGGGTGAGGTGGTGAACCTCAAAGCTTAGGGAGTTGGGAGTGGTATGAATATAGAGGAGTACATAGATGCTCATTGTGTAGTAGGGATCGAGACGGTAGGTAGTCAACTCCCCATCCAAGCGATAAATAATCTCGGCCTAAATATTGTTTTCCTCATTTTGACCAGGATCATAGGATTGACTTTGTTGCACCAGGCATCGAGGCTAATCATGTTCTATTATGTAGAGTGATTGAGACCAACAATATATGATTGGTGTACCTCACTACTAGCTAATATGAAGAGTCTGTTGACAGAGTGAAAACATGGTGACAAGAGGAACTGCAGGTTTCCCTCTATCTTGTGCAGATTTTTCTTCGAGCGGGTTCCAGGTTTGGTACCTAGAGTTGAGATCATTCTGAGAGGACCTCGCGATCCATCCATGGCATGATGGACCGAGGTAATGAGATGACAGGGGGGAGGTAGGGTTCCCACACCCTACAATGATAATTTCTTTTACTGGTGGAGGTGACAGGTCATTACTCTGGATGACTACCCCTATGTAGGGATCGAATTCAGAGGGGACCCTGACATGCCACTACCACCAGGGACCACCTACAGGGACACATGTATGTTAAATGTTTTTAAATATTTCAATTTTTTTGTATTTTTGTATATTAAAACAAAAATATTTTTGGATGATGCTTAAGTACTATATTAAAACAAAAATATTTTTGGATGATGAAGCGGCAGGAGGAGAAGCAGAGAGAATCCTTCAAAACGTGTAGGGAAACATGTCTCGTTTGACACATAGGAGTCTAATGGTTCAGGTAGAGGATCTGTCAGAGGCCATGCAACGACGAGTGGTTGGTGTGCCCAAAGCTTAGGTGTGACTCTTCTGGCATCTCATAAATGTCGCAGTTTGTTATCATGAAAAACATTTTCCGCCACAAGCGTAGATGTCGTGGATCTTTTATTATCGATTGTATATGTGTATTGAGGGTGTTGGCCCCAATTTTTGTACTATAAACACCATATTTTTTGAACTATATATAAAACAAAGATCTTCGGATTTACTTATATTACAATGTGTACATTGATGAGATGGTTTTCTTTGCTTTAGTTATTTGACAAATTCCAATCTAAATCAAAATTAGCATAAGCACCAGATACATAATTAGAACTCCTAGGTATGTGATAATAAGCAATAAAATCAAACTATCATTCTAAAAGACGTACCTGTAGGAATCGTCGGAGTAAAGTAGGACCACACACATGGTAACTGTCATTCAACTGACATACTATTAACTGGGAATCCATGTGAACCTCTAAAGAGCGAATACCATGTGAGATAGCATCACACAAAAGTTCTATAACGATGCTATATTTAGCCACATTATTTGTGGATGGCCCTAGGCATATGCCACCTGAAGACACTAGTAGACTCTCGGGTGAGTAAACCAACCAAGCGACGGAAGCCAAGTTCCGTGTATGACGACTGGCTCCGTCTGCGAATCCTAAGTAGACCGAAGACTCCGTTGACATCTGCCAACCAAGGGAAAACTCGATAAGCAAGTTGAAGATGAAAAAGAAAGGGAAAATATATATACACTAAATTAAATTAGTATAAAGAGTTATGCCCAAGCTTGGGGATAAATCTTAATATCTTTTCAAGTAGAGCCCATTCCTAGGCTTGGCCAACATATTCCCTTCATAATATTCTAACTCATAGGCTCCTTTTTCTAAGACACGTCGCATGATATAGGGACCGTGCCACATGGGTTTAAACTTGCCTGCCCCCAGTGGTTCTTTGGATTGATCATATAAAAGGACCAATTCATCCTCAACATACAACTAGGGATATACAAACTTATCATACTAGACCTTGACACATCTTTTATTCACCTCGATAGCCGTAGAGGTGTCTCGATGTTGCTCGTCAAAACTCTCTAGGTGTACAAGGCGTCGCTCGAGATCGAAAGTGTCAGGGAGGAGCGCGACTGCCAAATTAAGAGAAGGGATTTCACATTCAATAGGTAATATAGAATCCACACCGTGTACTAACTGGAAAGGGGAAAATCCGGTGGTAGTCTTGATTGAGGTTCGGTATGCCCAGAGTGCAGGATATAGCATAATATGCCAGTCATATTTACTCTGGCTAACAGTTTTATGAAAAATGGTCTTGAGAGACTTGTTGACGGCCTCTACCTATCCATTTTCCCGAGGCTAGTAAGGGGAAGAATGAACATGCTTAAACCCTAGCTTGGATGCTAATTCTTCCATTATTTCGTTCTGAAAGTGACTGCCATGATCAGTGACAATCTCACTCGGGATACGAAGAAGGTGAAATTCTTCCCATCAAACTTGACTACAGGCATGGCTTCAGCCCACTTAGTAAAGTGTTCTATGGCCACGATAATGTCTTGATTCCCCCCAGTCGAAGTTGGGTTGCAATCCACAAAGTCCACCCCCCACTTGGTGAAGGGACCAATGGTAATGATTGGGTGAAGAGGGGCTGAATGCGAGTACATTTTCCGAGTGAACACTTGGTAGGGGTGACACTTCTTAACCGCTTCAACACAATATTTAAAGATAGATGGCCAGAAATAACCAGCTTGTAAAATGTTTTGGGTTGTCGCAAGCCTGGATAGATGACCACCACAAGCCCCACTATGGCAGTCGTTAAGAACTGACTCGTCTTCCTCATGAGTTAAAAAATGACGCATGATATTGTCTATTCCTCGACAATAAAAAGTGTCATCGATGATAGTGTAATTCTTATCTTGGTATCGTACATGTCGTCGATCATCTCGCGAGAGATGTTGAGGGAAATTCAAAGTTTGAAGATAGAGAGTGATGTATCCATACCAGGGGTCGGATGACGAGACAATGAAAATGTGTTCCTCTGCAAACGAATCAACATGGATAACATCATCATCTAATCATGGAAAGTCGAATATTAACTCCACAAAGACTAGTGAATTCTTGGATTTTATAGAAGTGAAATCGAGATCAAATTCTTGTAAAATGACAATCCATTTATTATATTTTCTCCCTATGATACGTGTTGGGCTCCAGTTTTTTCATATTTCCTGCCATACAAATACACTCATCATTACACCTTCTCCCCGCATTTCGTCAATAATATATCGCTAATTACACCATAAAACTCCATTATATCTTGTTATTCATCCTATGTGGTTAATACATAATTTTCCATATTTTTAGTGATTAAAAGGATGATTATACAATAGTTTTGTCGATGATGGTTTAATCTTATGTTTCTATGTCCAAGCAACATGTTTTGTACTGTTTAGGTTCTGGTATATGGACTGTCCATGTTCCGCTACCTGTACTATTCTTGTTCCGGTACCCGCATTGCAGGTCATCTGACACTCCATGTCATCTAGTACCAGCTCGTCCGATACCAATACTGCACTCATATGATACTCCATGTCATTCAGTACCAGCTCGTCTGGTACCAATATTCTGCTCATCCAGTACTCCAAGTCATCCGGTACCAGAAGGTTATACAGTCAACCGATACCTCCACAATCATCTGGTACCCATACTCCATGTCATTCGATACCCACACTCCATGTCATCTAGTACTCAGTTCGTCTAGTACCAATATTGTGCTCATCCAATACTCCAAGTCATCTGGTACCAGAAGGTTCTACAGTCATACGGTACCCACACTCCATGTCATCTTATACTCACGCTCCATATAATCCGATACTCGCAATTCAACACATCCAGTACTAGAATTTTCCAGAAACCATCCGGTACCAGAATGCTCTAGGTCATCTGATACCAACATCATCAACAGTGTGGTACTAGAAATAATTCAAAATTTTGGAAAGATTCTAGAGAAAAATCAAGGACATGGATTTTGTCCAAAGAGACATTTACATGCAGAAAAGTGAGGCAGAATTCACCAATATCACACGTGTGGACCTCCATCTTAGGGGGAATGATTTTGCAAAAATTAGCAAAAATCTCAAACTGTCAACTTGAGCCTCGATTTTCATGCAGATGGCATGAGATCTAGAAATTCTAAGATATGGGTTTTGTCTAAAATATGCAAAATTGAGTAATATGAGGGCAATTTTTTAAAATGCGAATTATGTTGGAAAATATGGGTGGATCCCTAACTCGAATCTGCCAAATTGTAGTAAAACCGAGATTTTTGAAGATTTGTCCTAAAAATGTAAAAATTGATTTCAAAGTTTAGGGATTCGGTTTCATCCATTCCTCCATGGATTTTTCATGTATAAATAAGTCTCATAGGGCTGTGAGAAAGAGTCATTATTTCATGAAGATTTTGTAAATGAGAGATTTATTCTTGTGAGAAGGCTTTGAGTTGCTAGCCATGTAAAAGAAAAGTTTTTGTTCTCAATGAAGAATTGATTGTTGCTGCAACATTGGATGCCATCTCCATATGATCTGAGTCTTTTTAGCATCACTAACCTCCTGGGAAGGGCCCCTAAGAGTGGTAAGTGTTGCTATATTTTATTTTCTTTGTATATTAGCATCACATTCAGTTTTTTTTGTTCTTACATTATTGTTTATGAAAGTCATATATTGTGTGTTTGCATTCTACAATTAGTTTGTATTATGCAAATTGATTCATAATAGATAAAACTCAAATCAACACCCTCTCACTCAAGGCATTGGTACATTGCATTTGATTTAGTTCAATCTCTTTCTATATGCTTTCAATTTATGAGTTTTCATGCTACTTTGTATCTGAATTTAATGACTACTTGACCAACAGTTCAATTGCTTCACACATCGCCTTAATTTTGTCTTTTCTTATTTGATCACTCTACTACTTCTTTGTTGCTAAAATTTCTACAAAGATACACTTTCCAAATAGCTCTCACACTACCTCCAATCGCTTTCATAAACCCACACATTCCCACATTCAATCCTCATAAAGAGTACTTTGTTTCCGATATCTCTTTTTTAGCCAGCACATTCTTTTAAACCAAAGATCTTTATGCGTATTCCATTATCTACACATCTACCATTGAATTCCCTTTTTAATTGTTTTCCTTCATTGATCAAATTTCCCTTTCAAATATACATCTCAATCCATTCATTACACCTTCCTTTCAACTGTGTCAAAACATATTAAAACATAGCTTTAGTATTTGTTTGAACATTTGCATTCACATGTATACATTAAAACACAAAAACATATATTTTAAAGTGCATTTATTATTCACAAATCTATGTGTGTTTCATTTTTTATTATTCTTACTATAAAACACCTTTCCACTCATTTCTTATATCCTTCATGATTTGATATCACTCCTTGCTTGGTCGAATGCTCTCAAGCGCCATAACTAAATGAAAATCAATCAAAGATTCCACTTCTTTCCACTTTGTATTTCTACATTACCATTCTTTCCCATTCATTTTCATTGCTTTCCTTGCTTGATCATTGTGATCGATGCATTTGATTGAGGACAAAGTTTGAGTTTAGATCTCATTTCTTTTTACCTAGTTTTCCATTTGATTATATTTTTAATCACTACTGAAATCCATTGAAGGATAGGAAACTTAAGTAAGATACTCACAATAAATCACACGAACATCACCATGAGTGCATGAAAGACTGTGATCTAAGCCTTTATAACACTAAGTTATTCATGTTTCCCAGTGATGAATCCTTAGTGTTAATTTCCTGCAATGTGGGTTTGAAGATTGTTTTGTCGGCTTTAGATTAGGCTAGACTAGGCTTTGATCCTGCATTGCCTATGCCTGCACCTCGAAACTTACGAGCTCTGGTTGATAATTAAATGTGAGAATTAATAGTGCATATATTTAGCCCAATATTTTGGCGTCATTGCCGAGGAGGTGCTAAAGGGATTAGAGCATAGGTAGGTTGTTTTATTTCTCCAGAGCTTCCAATGTTCCTTTCATGCATGTGTGTTTCTTTTCATGCAAGCGTGTTTATTTTCATGCAAGTGTGTTTATTTTCATGCAAGTGTGGTGTGATTTTAAGGATGACCTAAGGGTGGAGAGAAGACGGTAAGACATGAGGGAAGAGACCATGCATCCACTTTAGTGGGGTTACTCCATAGTTAGGTTGTCCTCTTCCTTTCAGTAGTTAGAATTTGTGTTTTATTAGCATTAGCCATTTTATTATATATATGAGAAGAGAAGCTAACTTGTGTGAACAGATAGCTCGGTGACATCAGGGTCCTAGTAGCACGGTGACACTTTGAGTATATAATTGGTTTGCTTACATTTGATTTTAGTTTGCTTCTTTTTATTTCTTTAGGGTTTAAAAAAAAAAGTTTTTGGGCACTATAAGAAACCCCCTCTACACTAATCCATGTGTGAAACAAGACCTATCAACCAACAACAAGAACTCAAAGATGATCAAGATTTTGCAAGAACTTTCTCAAATCCTAGCAACAGTTGGGATCTCTACCTCTCAGGAAGAACAAATCTTGACAATACTCAAGAACCTATCTGCCTCTCTGGAAGTGATAGAAGAAGAAGAGTTCCATGAGCTACATCCACAAGAATATCTAAAAGCGTTTTGTAATCACCCTTTCCAACCTATAGAGGAGACCTAAGAATCATGGACCACATTCGATGGTGAGCCACCATTAGAACCTGAGATCGAGAAGTTTTTGATATGCCTTTCTAAATATCCTCCATGCACTAATGAGCCTAGTCATTTGAAAGAAGACGATCCGCAAGGCATGATAGAGGGAGACATGCAGAGTGGTCTAAACAAACAAGTGAACCAAGAACATCATGACTATATTGAACATTGGTTCTAGATGACAACCAGATTGAACCACCACTCTCTTCTTCAACAACTCTTCACATCATCACCAAAGCAATTGGTTCTTTGTACTCTAGTATACATTAAAGCTTATCTTTCAAACCCGAGTATGAATGTATTTTTACACCTGTTACGCACATGGCTACATTGGAAATATTCTTACACGTGAAATTTAATTTCTTGTTCTTAGATAGGATAGAGTAAACGTTGCATGTTAGTTAACCTAGTTCTAAATAAATGCAACATATTTTCATGTTTATTTTCAAATAAATGAAATGAGATGAAGATAATATTGGTGATCTAATATAAAAAACCAAAACAACTTAAGATTTTTCTTCTTATTATTACATACAGATTTCTAACTATTAATAATAATAGTTGCTCATAAGCCTAATATTTAAAATATTATGGGGATTTACAGAATCTTTAAGGTCTACATAATGATGCCCATAGGTAACTTGTACATCCTAGTTTCATATTAGAACTTGTTATTCAAGCATTCTTATCAAATAGTAGCAGGAGAGTGAATGAAACTTCTACTTGTGAGGGAACACAATCTTATATGGAGAAGATGAACTTGGGGAATAGAGGCACCTTTAGGTCATTCTCTTATGGCCTCATCCACCACACATTAAGTAATTTTGACCATTATATGTCTTTCAACTAATCTCGATACATAAGTCTATTTTTCATACGAACAATCTTTTATGGGCAATCTATAAAATATCTTCCAACTCAATACCATCCCATCCTGTAATAAGGTTTTCAAAGATGCTTCTCCATTCACCCATGCGAAATAAATCTATAAATTTTATCTTAAGGGTAAATATTGGGACAAGAGCCTTTGATGGAAAATGGGTGTAAGAGGCTAACCCGTCGGGATACTGAACAGGTCTGCTGGCAGCGGGTACTGGCATGTGGTATAATTAAGAAAACCCATCAGGGTACTGAACATGCTCGTGGGCAATGGAGCATTCTTCCTGGGAAGGATATTTCTTAGATGTCAAAATTACCCCATCAGAGTACTGAACATGCTTGCTGGCAATGGGTTTTGATTTTGATGTCTTTCATTATGCCTAATCTATATTTGTCCATATTAACAATATACTTGTGTAAATATTTAAGAAGAAGCATGCATGGTTGAACAAAAAGACAATGAACCTCATCTAATTGAAATTTGAGAATGTCCATAAGATGGTCTTAAGACCCCATTATTCATACCCAGGATGTCATTGTCCTAGAGGTGGGACCCATAAGTGTAGGAGTCTAATAAACTCAAATGTGAACTTTATCAATATCACTTGAATGACGGAAATTCTCTGAGAAATTAAACAGGGATGACTGGTTTCCTATCA
>JASDQU010437827.1:56119-72859 GCA_032191745.1 Picea mariana | reverse complement strand
AAGATTTTTGGAAAATTGGTCTTTCTCTACTTTGCTCATAAACATGCTTTGATCTCCCGATGGATTCCTCCAAAGTCCCCGGGGTTATCATATTGTATATTGTCACCGTAGAAGGAGGGTAACCCACTTAGAAACATTTGGATTTTTACTTTTTCATCCTTTATGAAGTAAAGATACTTCAACAACTCAAAGAATATCTTCTCATATTCATCCATTTTCATGCTTCCCAACTTGAGTGCAAAGAACTCTTTCATATTTATTTTATAATAATTCTCAGTCAACAACCTCATCAGAGTTGTAGAAAGTGAGTAAATATGTTTTTGTGGCTCTGCTAGGGTTTTCATATTTGCGCGGCTCCAACTTTGTGAGGCTTTGTGAGGGTTGTTCATGGCAACCTCTGAGGGGGGGNTCGGACCTCCAGGCCTTCCATGCACTGATCTCCTCCTATGCAAAGGTCCATAAGGAAGCTCCCTCCAGATTTGTAAAAAACATGGTAGAGATTCCTAAAGTGGTTATCCACCCTTCTTTGGCCCGACTGCTAGCTCTGAGACTAGCAGAAAATGGTCTGATAGGGAAGTTCACGGAGTTATGGCCCTCTCCCAAAGCCATGCATCACTAGCTCGAGATAACTGGTCTTATGTGCAACAGGTCGATAATGAGCAAATCCCATTCAAATGCAAAGCATGTCATGAATATAGGCATTTTGCAAAAATTTCCCACAAGCCAAAGAATCCCAGGTGCAAGATTTGAAACAGGAACAATAGAAACAACCGAAAAGAAAAAAAAATAATGGGAAAGCAGCTTCCATGAATCCTCCACAAGGGCAATGCAAAAAATCCATAGATCCTCGAGAAAGACCTCTAAGCTCCCCCCAGAAAGGAGAATTAATTCACAATAGGGACACCAGAGTTCCACCAAAAGATAACATGGAAGACCTTAGGGAAACCCAAGAAGAAAATGGAAAAAGGAGCCAAGACGAAACATAAGAAGAAATCATAAAAGGAAAAGAGAAATAAATCTCAATATCAAGTGGGGAAAACAAAACAAAATCTGTTTCGAACCCTCCTCCAGAGATCCCTGTTTTTTCGGAGGAAGAAAGACAAGAAACTTCTGATAGTGACTCAGACTTAGAGGTCACCCAACCAACCACAATAAAAAAAAATAGGAAGAAAATCTAACAGAAATAAAAGGGAATCGACTGGAGATCGGGAAAAGAAATTAGGCATTCAAAAAACTCTAGAGGAAGCGCTAAGGAAAGAGAGTAAATCAGGTAAAAATAAATCCACCCATCACAAGGGAGAAGCCTATCAACCCTTTAATGGGGGGGGGAACCCTATGATAAACGATGAAAGTTGTCTCCTGAAATTGTAGAGGACTAGGGAGCAGGGACAAAAAAGAATAAGTTCGAAAGCTAATAAAAATAGAAAACTCTTCAATTCTTCTAATCCATGAGACAAAAATGAAGGATATGGAAATCCTCCAAGAAATGCAAAAAAATTGGAAAAAAGGTGAAGGAAAAGAAATCAGTTCGAGAGGAGCTTCAGGAGGGATTTGTACATTTTGGAACATATATGAATTCAAGCTAGAGGATTACCTACAATGTCAGTTCTAGATGATGGCCTCTCTAACTAACAAATCCACAGGTATGATCTGCTCAATTATCAATGTTTATATGCCAAATAACTACTTGGAAAAAGTTGCGTGATGGAGATCCCTTCTGGACCTAGCCAATGATAATCGCCCCCCCAAATCTTATTATAGTTGGGGATTTTAATACCACAAGAGGGTTAAAATAAAAGTGAGGGGGATTCATAGTGAGGGGTCAATTCAGAGAAAAATGGATTCCCTAATCTTGGATCTGGATCTCTTCGATGTTCCTCCCTCCAAAGGTCTGTATACCTGGAACAACAGAAGAGAAGGGTTATGCCACATTGTGACCAGGCTTGATCGTTTCTTAATAAGCAACTCCTTCCTTGATCTTCCAAAAAAATCGTCTTCAATGATCCTTCTGTGGGCAAGATCGGATCATCAGCCTATCTCTCTAGCTTTTGAATCTCAAAAATCCTAGGGCCCTATTCCCTTAATATTCAACTCCTTGTGAATGTATCAACCGGATTTGTATCCCTCTATATTGCGAGTTTTGACCAATGGATCACTGGCTCTCCATTCTTCATCTGGGAGAATAAGTTGAAGATGGTGAAAGAGACACTCAAATCCTGGGAAAAAAATTCTTTGAGCTCAATTCAGAACATGATTAAAGAAAAAAAGCTCCAGCTAGAAAATATTCAAGGGGAAATGGAGACAAAAGAAGTCCAGCAAAGCCATATAATTCTAGAACAAAAGGTGCACAAAGAGTACATTCAAGCATTAAAAGAAGAATAAATCACATGGATATTAAAATCTAGAAGCCTATGGCTGAAAGAAGGTGATCAAAATACCTCCTTCTTTCATACAAAAACAAAAGCTAGACATTGGACAAATCAAATATGAGAAATAAAAAATCGGACGTGTGAAATCATAAATGAGTTTGACCAAATCAAGCAACAAACCTCCAGCCATTTTCTCAAGCTATATACTTCAGATAGAACATCATAGGAAGTCTCAACAGAATCTCTCCTCAACCATATTCCAAGAAACATCTCTAAAGAATACAACCATAAACTCAACTGTCAAATTAAAGAAAAAGAAATCCTAAAAGCAATCAATCAATTCAATGAAGATAAAGCCCCGGGACTGGATGGATTCACTCTCCATTTCTACAAAAAGTGTTGGCACATAATCAATCTAGAATTCATTAGAATGATCAAATATGTGCATAAATCAAAAAAATGGGAGGAGCCATTGACTCCTAATTTTAAGTGCTCATTCCGAAAGAACCTGGAGCGTCATCCCTAGAAATATTTAGAACTATCTCTCTTTTTAATATTTCTTATAAAATCATGGCTAAAATTATTGCTAACAATCTGACTCCTTTTCTCAGATCTCTAATTCTTCCCAACCAAGGAGGATTTGTGGCTGGTAGAAAAATTTGGGATAACTTCATCCTAGTGCAAGAAGAAATTCACTCAAGTAATCTTTGCAGGGAATCATGTATGGCAATTAAATTGGATATGGAAAATGTGTTTGATAGAATAGAGAATGAATTACTTTTCAAAGTGATGCAGAAGTTTGGGTTCAATAAAGAGTTTTTATCTTGGATGGGCTCCTATATTACTTCTCCTTGGATTGCTTCTCTTTTAAATTGGCGACCAACCCCCTTATTTAGAGATTCCATATGTCTAATATAAGGATGTCCTCTATCCCCACTCCTATATGTGATCATGACAAAATATATCATCCGAAGAATAGAATGGGAATGCGCCAATGGAACAATCCCAGGAATCAAAATAGCTCAGGGTGTAAAATGAATCAATCACTCACAATTTGTGGATGACACGATCCTCTTGTGTGGAGCTTCAAAAATCATGGCAAGAAGAATCAATCAAGTTCTGGACATCTGTCTTTTAGCCTTGGGTGGGATCTTGAATAAGGCCAAATGTCAAATCTGTGTGTGGAATGTTTTAGCTATTAGCATATTAGGTATTTCTCAAATCCTAGGTTTTGGTCACCTTCAATCTAGCTTGCATTTGTCTTATAAATTCATCACGTTGAGTGATTTGACCCTAGTTGGCCGATGGAGCTCCTCAAGGTTTGCCCGCCGCTGTTGGATTTGATGTCGATCATGAGCTCTAATTTGTTCAAAGTTTTGGCTCATCTCATTCCTTACAGTTTGTTCCAAGGCCAGTATTTGATCTTGCAACTGCCCCACCAATAGGATTTTATGTCTTAGTTGCTCTGCCAAATTCTCCACAGACCATTGATTTGCAGTGGCAAAGGTACCCAATGAACCTGCAACTTCTTTCATGAATTCTGAATAGTCGTGATCATTTTCGTCATACAACATCCTCTGCCTTTTGGTTACTACTCCATCCTTCTGGTGTGATTCTCTTTTGACGATGGCCCTCCATTTATTTCTAAAGAAGAAATATGAGGGATCCATCTCTTCGGGAAAGATTGGGGTAAGATCACTTACAAGAATGATTTCGGAACTAGGATTTCCGAATCTAGACTGCAAAGGTGTCAGTGATGTAATAGGAGTGTCGATTTCTATAGACTATTGTTGCTCTGTTGTACTCAAGGTACTAGCGGGGGTGGTTGGCATCGAATGTGGTATATCGGGTCCCCGCTTTATGTAAGCTTTAATTTGTTCTAGTGCCTGGGAGCTTAGTTGTCCTGATAATGAGGCTTCTAATTCCTGTGTCAAAACCTCAGAACTTTTTAGGTTCTCCTCAATGTTCTGTTTACCAGAGTGTCCTGGTTCAAAACCTGGAGGTACAGATTCTTGTAAAGGAGAAGCGACTATCGATTCTCCTTGTAGTACTTTCGACAAGTTGTTTCACTTGTGTATTTGGAAACTGAGGAAGCCAACATGTTGATCTGGGGGCAGGTCTTGGAACCTATTTTGTACCTCTTCATAAGACCTGACTCCCTTGAATATGTCGTCGTATGGGGAGTCTTCGTGCACATATATTTTCATATTAAATTGGGCCAGGTGGTTCTCTACGATCTTGTGTGGGCTGTGATTTTTGAATTCGATGTCGACCAATTTGACATCGTTTACAACTACAACCTCTACTTTAGAGTGACTGAAATCTAGTAATGAAAACATGTCAACCTAGATAGAGAAGGTTGACCATACCTTTTTATGGGCTCCCTTCATCTCCTTGTTGATGCCTCCCATTACTGTCTAGTAAGCTATTTCCCTTGTAACGACCCCATACGTTATGACTCCAAGTGAAGCGAAAGGTGCAATTTTTTTTTTGTTTTAAGGCAGGAAGGCAACAACATCAACAGGTGAACCACACAACATGAAGACGAACACACGCACGTAGATCAGGCCACATATAACATTGAATCAACACACTAGCACAATGAGCAATTGGGCGAAGCATGCGTAAATCAAGAAGGAAACGACTACCCTCCCGACACCACACGACAATGCCTACAAGCTAAGTCCAATCATCCACAATCCCAACACAATGGCCTTGACGACCAGTACTAGAACCTCTATGGCGCACAAAACCAAACACATGAAGGTGTTACAACCCAAAACACCAATAACAACTACAACGAACAACGCCCACAACGGGAATCATCGACTCTGACAAAGTTATCATTCTCCTCTATTCATTAGGGCGCACAATAATCCCCTCATCAAGGATCATGTCGTCGCCAGGTGATAAGCATGACAATAATCGTGGCGCAACAACATCACTAAACCCTCAACACCAACTAAAATCAACGTGCTAGGAGATCAACTTAACCATCCCAACACATGACGATTATCCCTAGCACCCAACCGATAAGTCAACAAGATGCGAGGAAACTTGACGACCATAACATTCATACAACACATTAAATTCCTTGTGTAACTAGTTCTAAAGCAACATATGACACTCTGTACACCTTGAATAATCATTATCCCAACAATTAGCTTAGTGTGATTGTTTCCAACTCCAAATTAGACGAGTAAATTCCTGAGGAGGAATTCATTATCTTCCAACTGGAAAAAATAGGAAGCGTGCCTTTAAAACAAGATAAAACCCCTTTTTAAAACTGATAACAACTATCTTATAAACTAAAACATTAAATAAGATTGTTGTCTACTAGATCAATGTTGTCATCTTATGATGGGATGTCTAACATATCAATATCAAACATTGTACAACCTATAAACGATGTCATCAAATATAAACGCTAACTATGGGTATGTAAAATCGCAGTCGAGGATATGGCAGTAATAATATCACAAGGGATATATATACAGAAATTAATGCATTAATTTTATTGTTATTATTAGGACCGCTATTATTATATCAATACTAGATATATCACAATCATTAAGTCACTATCATTAAAAATATAGCATGGGATGTAATGCAATTATTAAATTGTCGTTAATACATGAATTATTCAGTCTTAAGTATAACTCGTTGTCCTTTAAAAGTCCTTGCTGAATTAATTGGATACGCTAATGCTGTCTAAAAACATGCTGGAAACACGGTCTAAATATGTTGAAAACACAGTTTTTATATATGCTAAAATGCAGTCCAAAATGCGTTGAATATATAGTCTATTAAATCACTATCAAGATAAAAAAAAACACGGTAAAATTTACTGAGGGACGTAGGCATTAAAGGTGTGACTCACAGCGTAATTACGTGATAAAGCTGGTTGAAATACATGTATGAATTCGCTGTCTATAATAAATGGACTTAACTCTACCATTAAGTCTCTGCCAACATCCATTAAATTAGCTGCCACAGGATATATGTTCATTGGCATCTAAGGTGTGAATATAAAATGCATGGAATGATCTCAAACACCGGGAACCCTATGGCAATGCAGACGCATCATAAAGACGCCCTCACTCAGGGAAGATATACTTCCATAACGCACTCAACAATTAACTAAAAATTATTGTCAACACACAACCCTACACTTAAGCACACGATGATAAAAATTCGTTGTGCAAAATCATTAAGTTGGATGGTCAATTATTCAATCGATGTCTGAATTTTTCTGTTACTCCAATTTAGTCGATGGCTGCTTTATTCCTCCCATTTCTTGCTACCTAAAATCTACAACAAGGGTATCGCTGGACCAAATATAAATGTTGTCTAATCACTCTCTAACAATTCGATGTCATAATAGCATTGATATAATGTTGTCTTAATATATATTAATAATAAGGGATTTTGCTGGTGTATCATAGGCATATCACAAGGAAGTTGTTGGTGAACGTGCAGGTGTTACAATGAAATTCGCTAACCAAGATTTATCTTCAACAAATTGATTTTCTAATCAATATAGAATTCCCAAAACAACATATTTATCTTTAACAATTCTTTCGCCTGAAACACATCCTCGAGAGAGCAACTATGTGACTTGTGTTGGGTAATATATATGTGGCTTGTCCAGGATAATATAAAATGAATTGAATTAAAATGTAAGCTTATTAAAAAGAGGGAGGAAACAAAAGCTTCTTTTTGTATTTCCCGTGAAGGAACAACAGAGATAATAACATAGAACAAAAGAAAACATAATGGTGTTTGGACAAGTTGTAGTAGGGCCTCCAAGATCTGGAAAAACTACTTACTGCAATGGCATGTCTTAGTTACTCACACTTATTGGCAGGAAGGTAGCAGTGATAAACTTGGATCCTGCAAATGATACTTTGCCCTATGAATGTGCCATCAACATTGAGGATCTAAACAAGCTCGAAGATGTAATGGCTGAACATGGAATTGGCCCCAATGGAGGCCTGGTTATTGCGTGGATTACCTGGAAAAGAATATAGACTGGATGCAGTCTAAGCTAGAACCTCTTGCAAAAGATCACTACTTTCATTTTGACCTTCAGGGACATGTTCATCTCTTCACTCTTCATTCAAATGTTGAGTTTAAAATAATAAAAACTCGGAGCATGCCGAATTCGAAGAGAAGAAATAAGTTTTCTTTCACACGATCATAAAACATTGAATTTAACCTAAGAAGAACGCTGAGTTTTATCACAAAAATCACAGTAAATAAATAGGGAGAAATTGCAGTAAAAAAATGTAGAAATAAAGGGTAAACTTGCAAGGTAAATTCGCCAAGGAAATGTAATAAATTGCAGAAGACAATTCGCAAGCCAGATGGATTAAAAATGCAGAGCAATCTCGCCATCTAATGTAATTATTTGCAGAAAAATCGTGGTTGAATGTACTGAAAACGCAGAGTAGAAATTAGGGGATGCAGAGTTAAAAAAACTTCTCCATCAACCAACAAATTGCAGGGTTAATTAATCGCATCAAGGTGCAAGACAAAACACTACCTGGAACAACCAACAGGGCTAGACGACTGGTAGGAACATCCTTCGCTCATCATCCACGCACAAAAAATAAGGGCGTTTAGATCCATAGGTCTATTAACACCGAAGTGACGACCGTAGATCAGACTCTTGGCCGACTTCTCAGGCATGGAATGATGAGTTAGGGATGAAGGAAAAAATATAAACCGCAAATTATCACAAATCAATAAAACCATAGGACGATCAAGACATGCAGGGATCGAAAGCCAAGGGAATTAATCAACATCGAGCTTAAGGCTATGGGGAAAATCAATCATCAATTATAACACTAAGTCAATGGTTTTCTTTACCCAATTAAACATACAGAATACGAGCGTAAAGTCTACTAATAATCTACCATGCAGAAATAAAGGAAGCGTATTGTATCCCAAGTAGCCCGCTCTGAGTTGTTGTCTTGTGCGCTCTATGCAGCTCCCGCTTGTCGATCGATGAGACTTCACCGGTACCTCCCGGCCAATGTTAGGGGTACTCTTCTTTCCCTTTATCCCCCCGAGCCGCAAAGGGGCCACACACACTAGTTAGAGAATCAACTAGCTCCCAACTCGCCTAGCAAGGCCGAGCTACCACTCCTCACCGATCTGGGTATCCCAACTCCCACAAGCTAAGTCAATCAAGTCTAAAATTATGCAGCGTAACATTACGCATGACAGAAAAAATCCATCATCCTTCTCCTCCCTCCATTATATAGAGTTTCGAAGTCCTTTACTTTCCCAAAATCCCATTTAATTTAATGTTTAATAATTTAATTCATAAAACTCCTCCCCGTTCGTGTGTCACCCATCCCCTTCATTCCTCCATAAATTAATTAAATTAATTAAATAATTACCCCTATTTCCCTCACCCACCTAAAATCATTCCTAGAATCGCTCCTAGGTGTCCCCATATTCCCTTACAAGTTTTAATGACTTTCCCCCTTACTAATTTACTAGTTGAGTTAATTTAGAAAGTTCTTAAATGCTAGAAACCTTACTAAGTTAGACTTTCTACTTTTTCCCTTGTGTTTCCCCTTTCTTTTTATGTTTCCCTCTTTTTCCTAGTTTCCTAATTCTTTTAGATTTCCCTCTTTCTCTTTTCATTTAAGACTCAAATTGGCAGGTCTAGAAAATTAACTTTTTCCCTTTTTCCTTTTTAGTTATTAAATTTTTAATTAACATATGAGACAAAATCATTATTCCCCTTTTTCCCTTTTTAAATTTTATCCCCCAAAAGATTTTTATAAATGAAAAGAATTACTTACCCCCTTCTCGACACATGATTAATGATGATTATCATTTTTATTTTTATTTTTATTTTTACATACATATTTTTCCTTTACCGCAAGTTTCACCTAGACCCAGATTTTAATTTTCGAGGCTGGGCAACATTTTATTAGGGAAATTGTTTTAATTTTTTCTTATCACGTTATTCGTCCTAAGGCCATCTAGGTTTATTCATTTATTATTTAACAACGCGACGTGCCCTTCAGGACACACTAGGTGCTCCAAGGGTGCCACTCGCCTCAATCTGTTTCCCTTGCGCGACGTGCCCTTCAGGATGAACTACGTTCTCCAAGGATGCCACTCGCCTCTTTCCGCTTTTCTTGCACGATGTGCCCTTCAGGATGCACTCTGTGCTCCAAGGGTGCCACTCGGCTCTTGACTGATTTGGTAGACATAAAAAAACCCTGGAGTCAATACTCCACCAGATGATCTTGTGGGAGACTAAGGGCCTCTAAAGAATAAGTCCCCTGCCTTATTGCGCGCCCCTTAGAATCATTGTGAGTGATTTTCGCAGTATGCCCTCACGACATCGTGGATCCTCTCGAACTAGGTAGTCGTTAACCTACAGTTTGAGCCATGGTGGGAGTGCTAGTAGGTTGTGGCAGGGTTGCTGTCCACACCTCTCCCTCAACATCTATGGTAATCGTGCGTGGCCCCTCTCATCAACGAATCATGTTAGAACATATCCATAATCATATCATCTAATCAGATGCTCAAATGTCATATATACAACAATCAAACCCCAATAGTCCACTCCCTGACTCGATCCAGAGTCCAAGGTGTCGCATCCTCGAGGTCCAAAATCCTGCACACTCAGGGAAAACCGAGTCAATAGAACCTGTCTATGTCAATTAAGCAAAATAACATGTCATCAATTCATAACGCATCATAATCATAATCAAATGCCCAAAAGTATAATAATCTGAATCACTTGCGAGCAAGTATCCTCAAGAATAAGTTCACTCAGTGCACACAAGAGCAGGATGTTAAATACTCCCCCTCTTGGTCTAAACTTCATCCTGAAGTTTCACAGTATATAAGTGCTGAAATAATGTGTATCACAGTATCATAAGTCTATCTATCAAACAAAAATGGAAACTACTGGCGCATATCATATGCGTCCTCCCAAGTCGTCGAGTGCGGACTATAGTTGTCCCACTAGACCTTGTCTTGATCTATTGTTCGACGTCGTAGATGTCGAATGCGATGATCTAGGATGTAGATCGGATCAACCGTGAGCGCCCCCTTGTCCGATACATGCAAGAAACTCATGTCAATAACATGTGTAGGATCACTAATATAATGTCTCAAAACAGATATGTGAAAAACATCATGAATACGCCTCAAGGAATTAGGCAAGGCTAGTCAATAAGCCGCGAGCCCCTTCCTCTCCACAATCTTGAAAGGTCTCACGAACCTAGGAGAGAGTTTAGCTCCCTTTCCAAACTTGATCTAACTCTTATGCGGTTTTACCTGCAAGAAGACTCGATCGCCAACTTCATAACTATGGTCAACACGGTGCGCATCGACATAGATCTTCAGTCAATCCTATGCTTCTTTGATCCTTTGTCTTATTGTTTTCATTTTCTCTTAAATTTCATGGATCTCTTCTGGTCCCACCAGGACCCTATCCTCAAGTCAATCCCAACTCAAAGGCGTCCGACACGGTTGCCCGTAAAGAAACTCGAAAGGCGCCATGTTAATCGTGCTTTGGTAACTGTTGTTATAAGAAAATTCCACCAGGGGCAAGAATTCTTCCCAGCACTTTTGTTGGTCCGTCACGTACATGCGCAACATGTCCTCCAAGGTCTAGTTCATTCGTTCAGTCTTCCCGTCAGTCTACGGGTGATACGCAGTACTGAAGTTAAGTTGGGTTCCCAAGGCCTCTTGGAAACTAGTCCAAAATCATCCAGTGAATATCGATCCTCAATTAGATACAATACTCTTAGGCACACCATGCAGCCTCACAATCTCACTGATGTAAACTCTAGCTATGTCAGGTGCCTGATACGTCGTACGCACAGGAATAAAATGAGCACTCTTTGTCAGAGTGTCGACTACTACAAAAATCGAGTCATGCCTCCTTACCGTCAGTGGCAATCCAACAATAAAATCCATCGAAATAACCTCCCATTTCGATTATGGAATAACACGTGGCTGTAGTAATCCTACTGGATGTCTATGTTCAACCTTTACCTGTTGACACTCTAGACATTTGGCCACATAGTTGACTATGTCTACCTTCATTCCTTTCCAGAAGAATAAGGGTTTAAGGTCCGCCCTCATCTTCCTGACTCCCAAGTGACCCAGGTACACTGCTCTATGAGCCTCGTTTAGGATCAAGCTCCTCAAACCATCATTTGGTGGTGCGTAAATCTGATTTTTAAACCTTAATAATCCATCGTCGTCAAATGTAAATCCTTCAAATCTTGGTACCATCATCGTGTTTTGTCCAATAAAATCCTTGACCTCTTTGTACCATTCATCGTCACGTTGTAAAGTTAGAATCGTTTCACATAGATTCGTCTGAAGGGGCAACATCGGAAAGAGGCGTGGTCTCCGACTCAATGCATCTGCCACTCGGTTCACTGTTCCTTTTATGTAAGTAATCTCGAAGTTGTACTCGCTAAGCAATTCCAACCAACGTCATTGTCGCACATTTAGGTCACTTTGCATAAAGATGTGTTGTAGTCCACAGTGGTCTGTCTTTAGTTCAAATTTTCGCCCAACAAGGTAGAGTCTCCAAACCTTCAAGGCATATATGATGGCTAACAACTCCAAATCGTGCGTTGTGTAGTTCTCCTCATGCCTTCTCTGTTTCCTCGAGATGTAAGCGATCACTCGTTCGTCTTCCATCAAGACTCTTCCTGAGCCTTCCTTGGATGCGTTAGTGCATACCAAGAATTATGCGTCCATGTCAGGGACCTTTAGTATCGGTGTTGTTGTCAACAACTCTGTGAGCCTCCCAAATGCTTCTGCGCATATCTCGGTCCAAACAAACTTCTTGTTCTTCTTCTGCAATTCCGTGATCGGATTTGTTATCTTCGAAAATCCCTTGACAAACCGTCAATAGTATCCTGCTAAGCCCATGAAGCTACGCACTTCTGGGAAATTCATCGGCGTGGGCCATTCCATAATAGCCTCGGCCTTTGTTGGATCCATGGTGATACCTTCACCGGAGATGACATGCCCTAAGTAGTGAATCCTCGCTTGATAAAACAAGCATTTGGACAACTTCCCATATAATTTGTGCTCTCGCAGACACTGTAGTACCAAGCGCAAGTTCTCATCATGCTCTTCTGTTGTCCGAAAGTAAATCAAAATATCGTCAACGAATACTTGGACGAACTTGTCCAAGTACTCGCAGAACACCTCGTTCATCAAACTCATAAATACCCCTAGGGCGTTTGTCAGTCCAAACAGTAAAACAATAAACTCGTAATGACCAAACCTCGTCTTAAAGGCGGTCTTAGGGACGTCATCCTCCTTGATCCGTAACTGGTGATAAACATATCGCAAATCGATCCTTGAAAACATTGTAGCACCCTTCATCTGATCAAATAGATCATCAATCCTCGACAACGGATATTGATTCTTGATTGTTGTCTTGTTCAATTGACGGTAGTCAATGCAGAGTCTCCACAACCCATCCTTCTTTCGTATGAAGATAATAGGCGCACCCCACGGTGACACACTCGGTCGTATAAGTCACCAGTCCAACAACTCCTTTAGTTTCATTCTCAACTCCTGTAACTCCGGGGGCGACATCCGATAAGGTGTTCTCGCTATTGGTTAAGTCCTCGGTTTTAGGTCTATGGTAAATTCCAATTCCTTCTCCGACAACATCCTAGGTACTCCTATGGAAAGACGTCTGCAAACTCTCTCAACACAGGAAGGTGTTCTAGACCTTCCGCTACTCCCTTCTCATTTAACGCAAGGATCACATAAATCTTACATCCCTTGCGCAAGCTCTTCCGTAACTGCAAGGAAGAGATGAACCTTAGGGAAACCCCTGGTTCCGTCCTACAATCATGTGTCTCTGTCCCTCATCATCGACCAAGCTTAACCGTTTTGTCTTACAGTTGAGTATCACCTCATGCACTTCCAACCAATCATTGCCAATCACGACGTTATAAGATCCTAAGATCGTGACGTACAGGTTGGCCCTGGTGAAAAACTCTCCCAGGTTAAGGGTACAACATGTAACCTTGCCTCCAACCTTCTATTTGGCTCCTTAAGCCATTTCTACAAATCTAAAATCGTCTTGTTCGACTTCTCTTACCTTAATCCTTTTTAGCGCTGCACCAGAAATGAAACTCTCGGTAGCACCAGGATATATCAAAATACTAAGGGTTTGGTCAGTGACGGTACTTGACATCTCGAGCATAGTCGACTCGTTCTCTACCTAGTGGTTATTCACTGCTGCATGAATCCATTGGGCCTTGCCCAAATCTCCCACAGTAGTGGGTTCGGTTGATCCAGATGCTCCGACCCCTTCCTCTGGGCGGTAATGTTGGTAATGTGGCTCCCCACAATCCAACACACCTTCTTTGGTCCAGTATTCCTGGTAACCGAAGTAGAAGTGAAATTCTAACAATAAGGTTAAACTCGATCTTCTTGACCTTAAGTTTTTGGGTAATTTGGTGTGGAGCATACTGAAGTAGCTCCAAAACAGGCCTCATACTAGGGCATCATGTGGCTACCTTGTCGCAAGGCATTGAACTCATTGAGCTGACCCTCAACGAATTCCTCATAAAGATATCTCTCCTGGAATTGTTCCTCGAATAGTTCCCATGACACATCGTCGATGACCATGTTCAAATGTGGCAGGAGCGTCTTCTGCCATATAAGAGCGCTCCCCTTCAGTTGAAAGACCACCATCTGGACCTTCATGCTGGAGGTGGTAATCGCGAAGTGTGAAGCACAACGCCTTGCTCTACAACCATGCCTCGATGACACAATCGTTCGCGACACTCGTGGACTTGAGAACTTGACTCTCTCAAGTTCTCGGTGGATGCTAACGGTACTATCTAGGGCGCATTGTGGACCCTCAGGGGTACAGGTACCCTAGCCTCATTCAATACCGATGGTGAATCAAGGTCCTTTGACATTACCTAGAAGAGCCTTATCAGACCATCATCATCCCTTACCACAAGTGAATCTAGCCCAAGGAATTTCCCTTCCCCTTGGGGGTTCAACTTCGAGGGTGTGGGAACTTCTAGAGGCGTCGCACCTCCTTCTACGACACCACGTTGCAAACCTCTGAGGCGTCCTCTAAATGCGATCACCACATGGACACTTAAGGTTTTTAATTAACACAATGGTTAACTCACGGGTTTACTACAGTGGACAGCCTGGCGATCCACAGTCGCAGGGTGGAACTCGCTTTGATACCATATGTAACGACCCCATACGTTACGACTCCAGGCGAAGCGAAAGGTGCAATTTTTTTTTTGTTTTAAGGCAGGAAGGCAACGACATCAACAGTTGAACCACACAGCCTTAAGACAAACACACACACGCAGATCAGGGCACAGATAACAGTGACTCAACGCACTAGCACAACGAGCAACTGGGCGAATCATGCATAAATCAAGAAGGAAACGACTACACACCTGACACCACACAACAATGCCTACAAGATAAGGAAAATCATCCACAATCTTGACACAACGGCCTTGACGACCAGTACTAGAACCTCTATGGTGCGCAAAACCAAACGCATGAAGGCGTTACAACCCAAAACACCAATAACAACTACAATGAACAACACCCACAATGGGAAGGACAGACTCCAACAAAGTTATCGTTCTCCTCTATTCATTAGGGTGCGCAATTATCCCCTCATTAGTGATCATGTCATCGCCAGGTGATAAGCGTCACAACAACCCTGGCGCAACAACATCACTAAACCCTCAACACCAATTAAAATCAACATGCTAGGAGATCAACTTAACCATCCCAACACATAACGATTATCCCTAGCACCCAACCGACAAGTCAACAAGATGCGAGGAAACCTAACGACCATAACATTAAAACAACACATTAAATTCCTTGTGTAACTAGTTCTAAAGCAACGTACGACACTCTGTACACCTTGAATAATTGTTATCCCAACAATTAGCTTAGTGTGACTGTTTCCAACTCCAAATCAGGCAAGTAAATTCCTGAGGAGGAATTCGTTATCTTCCAACTGGAACAAATATGAAGCGTGCATTTAAAACAAGATAAAACCCCTTTTTAAAACTAATAAAAGTTATCTTATAAACTGAAACATTAAATAAGATTGTTGTCTACTAGATCAATGCTGTCATTTTATGATGGGTTGTCTAACATATCAATATCAAACGTTGTACAACCTATAAACGACGTCACCATGTATAAATGCTAACTATGGGTATGTAAAATTGCAGTCGAGGATATGGCAGTAATAATATCACAAGGGATATATATACAGGGATATAATGCATTCATTTTATTGTTATTATTAGGACTGCTATCATTATATCAATACTGGATATATTGCAATCATTAAGTCACTATCATTAAAAATAAAGCATGGGATGTAATGCAATCATTAAATTGTCATCAATACATGAATTATTTCGTTTTAAGTATAACTTGTTGTTCTTTAAAAGTTCTTGTTGAATTAATTGGATACGCTAATGTTGTCTAAAAGCATGCTGGAAACGCAGTCTAAATATGCGGAAAACACAATCTTTATATACACTGAAACGCAGTCCAAAATGCGCTAAATACACAGTCTATTAAATCTCTATCAAGATAAAAAAAAAAACGCAGTAAAATTTACCGAATGACGCAGAAATTAAAGGTGTGACTCGCAGAGTAATTACATGATAAAGCTGGCTGAAATACGCGTATGAATTCACTGTCTATAATAAATGGAATTAACTCTACCATTAACTCTCTTCCAACATCCATTAAATTAGTTGCCACATGATATATATTGATTGGCATCTAAGGTGTGAATATAAAACAAATGGAATGATCTCAAATGTCGGGAACCCTGTGGCAATGCAGACACATCATAAAACTCCCTCACTCAGGGAAGATATACTGTCATAACGCAGTCAACAATTAACTAAAAATTATTGTCAACACGCAGCCCTACACTTAAGCACACGATGATAAAAATTCACTGTGAAAAATCATTAAGTTGGCTGGTCAATTATTCAATCGATGTCTAAATTTTTCTGTTACTCCAATTCAGTCGTTGGCTACTTTATTCCTCCCATTTCTCGCTACCTAAAATATAAAACAAGGGTAGCGCTGGACCAAATATAAATGTTGTCTAAGCACTCTCTAACAATTTGCTGTCATAATGTGTGATACTAGAACAAATGAAGCGAGACGGACTGAAGCGAGTTGGACTGTCAACGCGGCTAGGGCCTAAACCCTAGCCGCCTCCGCTCTGGTTCTTTGGTTGTAGGGGCATGGATCTACGACTGTAGCAGCCGATCAAGGTCCCCCTTGCTCTCTTTACATACAGGGCCTCGAACCGACGTTT
>JASDQU010437827.1:44869-56019 GCA_032191745.1 Picea mariana | reverse complement strand
AACCAAGATTTATCTTCAACAAATTGATTCGCTAATCAATCCAGAATGCCCAAAACACAAGATTTATCTTTAAGAATTCTTTCGTCTGAAACACATCCTCGAGAGAGAAACTATGTGATTTGTGCTGGGTAATATATATGTGGCTCGTCCAGGATAAGATAAAATGAATTGAATTAAAATGTAAGTTGATTAAGAAGAGGGAAGAAACAAAGCTTATTTTTGTAGTGAAGGAACAACAAAGATAATAACACATAACAAAAGCATATAGAATGGTGTTTGGACAAGTTGTAGTAGGGCCTCCAGGATTTGGAAAAACTACTTACTGCAATGGCATGTCTCAGTTACTCACACTTATTGGCAGGAAGGTAGCAATGATCAACTTAGATCCTGCAAATGATGCTTTGCCCTATGAATGTGCAATCAACATTTAGGATCTAAACAAGCTCGAAGATGTAATGGCTGGACATGGACATGGACTTGGCCCCAATGGAGGCCTGGTTATTGTGTGGATTACCTGGAAAAGAACATAAACTCGTTGCAGTCTAAGCTAGAACCTCTTGCAAAAGATCACTACTTTATGTTTGACCTTCTGGGACAGAGTGAGCTCTTCACTCTTCATTCAAATGTCGAGTTTAAAATAAGAAAAGTGTGGAGCATGCTGAATTCGAAGAGCAGAAATAAGTTTGCTTTCACACGATAATAAAATGTTGAATTTAACCTAAGAAGAACGTTGAGTTTTATCACAAAAATCGCAGTAAATAAATAGGGAGAAATTGCAGTAAAAAAATGTAGAAATAAAGTGTAAAATCGCAAGGTAAATTCGCCAAGGAAATGTAATAAATTGCAGAGGACAGTTCGCAGGCCAGATGGATTGAAAACACAGAGAAATCTCACCATCTAATGTAATCATTTGCAGAAAAATCGTGGTTGAATGTATTGAAAATGCAGAGTAGAAATTAGGGGACACAGAGTTAAAAAAACTTCACCTTCAACCAACAAATTGCAGGGTTAATTAATCGCATCAAGGCGCAAGAAAACACACTACCTGGAACAACCAACATGGCTAGATGACTGGCACGAACATCCTTCGCTCATCATCCACACATAAAAAAAACAGGGCGTTTAGATCCATAGGTCTATTAACACCGAAGTGACGACCGTAGACCAGGCTCCTGGTTGACTGCTCAGGCATGGAATGATGAGTTAGGGACAAAGGAAAAAATATAAACCGAAAATCATCACAAATAAATAAAACCATAGGACGGTCAAGACATGCAGGGATCGAAAGCCAAGGGAATCAATCAACAATGAGCTTAAGGCTATGGGGAAAATCAGTCATCAATTATAATGCTAAGTCAATCATTTTCTTTACCCAATTAAACATACATACTAAGAGCGTAAAGTCTACTAATAATCTACCATGGAGAAATAAAGGAAGTGTATCGTATCCCAAGTAGCCCGCTCTGAGTTGTTGTCCTGTGCGCTCCGTGCAACTCTCGGTTGCTGACCGATGAGACTTCATCGGTACCTCCCAGCCAACGCTAGGGGTACTCTTCTTCCCCCTTAGCCCCTCGAGCCGCAAAGGGGCCACACACACTAATCATAGAATCAGTTAGCTCCTATCTCGCCTCGCAAGACCGAGCTACCACTCCTCACCGAGCTGGGTATCCCAACTCCCACAAGCTAAATCAGTCAAGTCTAAAATTCTGCAGTGTAACGTTACGCATGACAAAAAAAATCCATCATCCTTCTCCTCCCTCCATTATATAGAGTTTCGAAGTCCTTTACTTTCCCAAAATCCCATTTAATTTAATGTTTAATAATTTAATTCATAAAAATCCTCCATGTACATGTGTCACCCATCCCCTTCATTCCTCCATGAATTAATTTCATTAATTAAATAATTACCCCTATTTCCCTCACTCACCTAAAATTTTTCCTAGAATCGCTCCTAGGTGTCCTCATATTCCCTTACAAGTTTTAATGACTTCCCCCCTTACTAATTTACTAGTTGAGCTAATTTAGAAAGTTCTTAAATGTTAGATACCTTACTAAGTTAGACTTTCTCTTATTTCCCTTGTGTTTCCCCCCCTTTTTTTTATGTTTCCCTATTTTTTCTAGTTTCCTAATTCTTTTAGATTTCCCTCTTTCCCTTTCATTTAAAACTCAAATTGGCAGGTGTAGAAAATTAGCTTTTTCCCTTTTTCCTTTTTAGTTATTAAAATTTTAATTAACATATGAGACAAAATCATTATTCCCCTTTTTCCCTTTTTAAATTTTATCCCCCAAAATATTTTTATAAATTAAAAGAATTACTTACCCCCTTCTCGACACATGATTAATGATGATTATCATTTTCATTTTTATTTTTATTTTTACATACATATTTTTCCTTTACCGCAAGTTTCACTTAGACCTAGATTTTAATTTTCGAGGTTGGGTGACATTTTATTAGGGAAATTGTTTTAAATTTTTCTTATCACGTTATTCATCCTAAGGCCATCTAGGTTTATTCATTTATTATTTAACAATGCGACGTGCCCTTCAGGACGCACTACGTGCTCCAAGGGTGCCACTCGACTCTTTCCATTTTTCTTGTGCTACGTGCCTTTCAAGATGCACTCCGTGCTCCAAGGGTGCCACTGGCCTCTTGACTGACTTGGTAGACATAAAAAACCCCTAGAGTTAATACTCCGCTAGGTGATCTTGTGGGAGACTAAGGGCCTCTAAGGAATAAGACCCTTTCTTTATTGCGCGCCCCTTAGAATCATCGTGAGCTACTATCGCAGTCTACCCTCATGATAGCGTGGGTCTTCTCGAACTAGGTAGTCGTTAACCTATAGTTCAAGCCACGGCGGGAGTGTTAGTACGCTGTGGTAGAGTTGTTGTCCACACCTCTCCCTCAACGTCTCTGGTAGTCGTGTGTGGCCCCTCTACTCCACTTGTGAGTCTGATCGGCAAGCTATCATCAATGAATCATGTCAGAACATATCTATAATCATATCATCTAATCAGATGCTCAAATGTTATATATACAACAATCAAACCCCAATAGTCCACTCCCTGACTCGATCCGGAGTCCAAGGGTTCGCATTGATGCCTCGGCATCCTCGGGGTCCAAAATCTTGCACACTCAGGGAAAACCGAGTCAATAGCACCTTTCTATGTCAATGAAACAAAATAACATGTCATCAATTCATAATGCCTCATAATCACAATCAAATGCCCAAAAGTATAATAATTTGGATCACTTGCGAGCAAGTGTCCTCAAGAATAAGTTCGCTCAGTGCACGCAAGAGCAGGATGTTACATCCATGCACATTAGACAGTCTGGTAAAAAATGCGGGAGAGCATGGGGCTGAACTGAGCATCCAAAAACCCTGATATAAGAGAAGTTTTATTCAATGAACCAATCTTCTAGTTTGCTCAGATTTCCCATAATCCTCTCTGAAATCCGAGGAGTTGGGTGACCATATAGGGCCATATGAACAGGCACTACTACATGGTGACAGATTTCGTAAAAGAAATATTTGGCCTTGTCCTCCCACAACTTGGAATGATAAAAGTGAATAGGTTTTGTGCTGGTCGGGGTCCAGCTCCAATTCATCAGTGGGAAAGGAGTCATGAAGCAGATAGAGTCAATGACATACGCAGACATATAGAAAGGGGTGGGTTGCCCCTTTGATTTCGCCATTTTATATTCAGTAATTTCTTTAGCCAAGTTGTCTGACAACATTTTGGCCCAATTAAAAGTGTAGCCCTCAGCCACCTTGTGCATGATAGACACCCATTCCACTGGGAAATGGGTAGGACTCTTCTTCCCGAACAATCTACAGAGCATCATGGCTAGATAAATCATGTGAACATCTAACGACGTTGTGGCATACACACCATGAGTGTTGCCCCTGAACTTCTCCGGGTGCCCCCACCAAGACCTGATGATATCGGGATAACTCTTGTCATATTGTATGCACTCTTTTTGCTCAAACTCCAACATAAATGCAACATTGTGATTATATTTAGGAGTGGGAGACAACTTATACATTACTTGGAGGTGTTCTGGTTAGAAAGAACCAACAACAACCTTATGATGGTTGATGATGATCCTGGTTTGAACGTCGATGTTTTCCAAGACCCAGCTTATCATGTCGTTATATGGCATGAGTCTCGGTCGCGTAGCTATCTTGTGTAACTCTGAATGGGCTATATATCTGAGTTTAGCTCCGTGAGTATTGTCTACTTCATCGCCAAAATCTTCTGGGTAGTTTATAATCTCATGTTCCAGAACCTCGAACACCTGTGTCCAATATTTAACAGAGTCTATAGCTAGCGGCGTAGTATCTGATAGAACGTCTGTGTTTGGATTGGAACCTTCACCAGCCATATCAGGCTTCTTCATCATCTTTCGTGGTGACATGATCTCTAAGAAATTGAGTGAGGCTACCTGCTGCAAAGGAAATGTGTGATTTTTTTCAAACTGATGAAAGCTTGCTAATTGCGGAAGGTGAAAATGAATTTGAATTTCAAGTGCCTTTATTCAAATTAGATACATTAATTCTGGTATAGCTTTACTGACTACAAATTTATTAACTTTAATGGAAAAGTCTACATGGCGATCCACGATCCACATTTGAATCATTAGCGTTAATTGGTCATAAATGTCATTAATATTCGTCGGTTCGTGTTCGAGAGTTTTAGATGAGACAGAGTGAGAATTTCCCAAATCCCGAATCTGCAGAGGTTAATCCCTTGATAATCGCTATTAAAAGCTTAATTAATCATGTTTAAAAAAGGTGTGTTAACTTCAAGTGTTTCAAACATTTGGACTTCGGGGTTTTTAAATGTAGCTCGAGAGGAAATCCCCGAGACCCAAAACTATGAAGTGATTAATTATCTGATAATTGATTTAAGTCTTAATTAATCATATTTAACTTTAAGTGTTTCAGAGATTCAGACTTCGAAGATTTTAGGATATGATGAAGGGTAAACGTTCGAACCCCGAAGTGCGAAGTTATTAACCTTGAAGTGCAAAGTCATTGATTATCTCTTGACCATGATCAACTTATTTAATTAAAGTTTAATACTTCGATATTTTGGTGCTTCGGTGATTTACGAATTAGTTCTTTGTTATATTTCCGAAGGGTCATCTCCCGTAGTGACGTGTCACAGATGATGTCATTCTAGATGACGTGTCGAGAAAAGGGAGGTGCCACGTGTTACTTAGAATTGTATGAATATTCAAATGAAAATGTCAGAAAAGGGTGCCACGTGTCAACTCGAGGAAGACTCAAAAGATACACATGTACCACAACTCGCATCCTTCAAAGGTTTAGGAAAAGTGATGAACAAACACTTTCGGGTTTCGATAATTTTATCATTAAGACTTATCAAAATGCCTGAAGTGCAAAGCTCCGAAGCGACCTTTAGTGATTTACGTCTTTAACGATTAGGCGGCTCCAAAACTCCAGAGAAATTATGGTCGTTCAATCAAACTAGAAAACTTCATCAACGACAGATATCATGCATGCCTTATTACTGATTAACCAGAACTGAATTTGATTTAAAATTCGAAAGTTCTTCTCTAAGTTACCGTTTTGGAAAAAATTATAATTTCATGAAGTGGAGAATGTAAAGCTCAAAAGTTCAGGATTATATGTGTTCCAACATGAGTCAACAAACGTTTTGTTGAAGTTGTGAGTGTAACAATAGATGCAAGGGTTGCAACAACTACATATGTAACAACAACTACATGTATAACTCTACATGCAACCCTAGCGTCAAATGTACATGATATTCCAAATGTTTTGATTTCCATGGCTAGGTTTCAAATACATTAGGCTTTGCCTTTGCCTATTTCTTAAACTTCTTAACATTCAATAATATGGTAAACGTTTTCAAATTCTTTTACTTCATCGAGAAAAATAACATTTGCATTCTTGCAATCACTTCAACATATTGAATAAATATCAATTTAAGGGGGGGTTAGAATACGCATAAAAAATATTTTGTGTTGACCTCTCACATTTTCAATTGAAAATCATTTTAAACTCTGAATCAAACTATCGTTTCAATGGGAAGTTAGTTTAGTAGGTTAAAATGAAATTTCAATGGTAAATAAGTTTCGATCAAAAGTTAGCTGATATTGTTTAATCTAACTTTGAACTAAATAAATTTTGTTGAAAAAACACTTTCAACCAAAAATACCATAAAATGATGCAACAACGCAATTGTAGGGTCTCAATCACTTTTGGAAGGTGCAAACCCTACAAATTTTGATAAACTTGTTATTGGACATGATACTAATAGATTCAAGGTTGAATCTACTTTCCTTCTTAAAAAAATTCCAATTCCAATTTCATTATGATTTTTATTTTTATTAATTTTTCTAAAATGCATGCACACATACACAATCTTGGTACAAATCGTCAAAATAAAAATTCAACATCTCTAAAACTACATAATATAAAACATTATAAAAGTTGAGATTTGGAAACGTTACTCATCCTCTTCAAAAATGTATTTTTACCAATTTTTAAATTTATTATAAATGTGAAGAGTAAGTGGGCTCCCCACAAAAGTGCATAGTTTAACAAAGTTTTATATTTGGTCCAAATTAAAAAACATTTTTTAATGCAATAAATACAAAAAAAATAGTGAAACAATGGTATAATCTATGTTGATTATCACAATGTAATTGTTTGTTCCAAAATTAAAAAAAAGGCCTTCTCTAATGTTTTATATTTTGGATTTTTTTCATCGGAATTTGACTATATAAATATGGGTGAAATCACAATTGTTGTTGTTTAAATTGTGTTTATGAATACATAAATGGATTCATCATGTCAATTGGTTTTAGCCCGAGTGGTATGTGATGAGGGGTGTTCCCCCCCACCTAGGTTCAATTCTCGCAAGTGACATGTTGAGATTTTAAATGAGTAAGCTATCGAAAAAGCCTTGACTTTCTACAAAACCTAGTTTACCCCGAGTATCATTCTCGAAATGAGGGGAAGTGCCTAGTGGGTTTTCCCGGGCTCTATTCCAAGTAAAAATAAAAAATGGATTCAGCGTCCTAAAAAACCCATCGGGCACTCGGATTATACAATATTAATCACTAAAATATGCAGATCCAACAATTTCTTGCCGAATTTCGGTAAAAATTAATCGAATAATATCGTCGAAAAAGAGACAAAACATATAACATTTGGACTACAAAAATAAAAAAATATATAAAATTGAAAATAATGAACCCTGCAAATGTTACTTATTATCATTCTTGGATTTTTTTAAGAAGACACTATTACAAAAATACCAAATTGACTTATTAAATATCGATAAAAATTTCACAATTTGAATGAATAAAAAGCTAAAAGAATTTCCTACAAGTAATTTTTTAACTACAAATTGAAACTCCATATGTAGGTATAAGCTATGATTGTTGGAAGTTGAACAAATAATAAAAACAATGTTTTACCATGCCAAAAAATAATTAAAATAATAAACCATCTTCATGGATTCACCCAACAATCAAATTCTACTCCCATTAACATTTAAAGCTCTTACAAAGTTAAATGTTTTGATTGACATTTCAACCATTTAACAATTGAACACAACAATTTAAAAAAGTAGTTGTTATTTGGAACTTTTGACGAGGAACGAAACCAAAAAGTAAGTTTATTTCAACTCAATTACCCAATAGAAGATAAGAGTGCAATGGCACTGTGAACTCTAAGAATAATTAAAATTATAAAAAAGATAGATGAAAACTCTCTAAATCAGATGCATGCTACTTGAAAAACCAGGAAAAAAATATGAAGAAACATATTACCAAGATTTATCATATCTAAAATCGTATATAAAACATTAAACAACTAAAAATAGTTTTTTCAAATAAGAGAAATGAAATAATAAATTTATAATATGGTAAAACCCCAAGGTGGGAAAACATCCACGGAAGCAAGGCCTTCTATTTTTCATGTAATTCTCCCAATTACAATAGCTAGAGAAAACACATGTATGGAATTCAAATGGGATCCATACAACTCTCAAGCATATGAATGATCTATCCTATGGACCCCTAAGATCCAAGCTAATGATCAATATAATAAGCCGCCCTCCATTATTTTCCTCGATTCAAGACCAATTGCCTCGATTTATAATAACCAGGAAAAACTTGGACCATTGATCATAAGGCACAATCAATGGTGGAGATCAACCAATCCATAAAGGTTAATGATAAGCCCATCAAGAGATAAAGGAGAAGTAGTGGATAAGAATGTCCTATGAATGTAATTCACCATTACCTGAGAGAGGTTGCCACCAAATAACTCCCAAAAACTATCTCCATGTGCATATGTACAATATTACAAAAGTCTAGTGAGGTCACGTTACATGTATAAGTGCCTCACAAATGATGTTATCAAGATCATAATTATGATTCTAAGTACAAAATTACATCAATCCATTAGACACCATTAAAATGCATTCTAGCATTCCCTTGTAATGCTGACTAGATGAATGAGCATCTGAGCTGATGAAAGAGTTGTGTTACATAAGAATAATAGGCCAATAATGTGATATATTTGAAAACTCACAAGTCTAATGACACCTCATTGTGTGTATGAATGCCTCAGAATGATGTTCTCGTAGTCATAATAGTGATAGGGTATACAATAGTAAATGTGGTCACTAAACAATCATTACATCATGGGTTGTGACGAATACATTTTTAAGAAGATGGTATTACATTACATTCCCCCTTAATGACAACTTCAAACATCCATAATAAGTGACAAAAATAGCTTCAAACTTTGTTGTTGTCAACGATAAACGATTGAGTGGAATAATGTAGGAAACCATCAATAAGTTGCAACTAGATACTCAATAAAGTGCAAGGAGGAGACACTTGCTCTCATGATGAACCAATGCAAAATGACCACCAATGACAACATCAATAAGCTCGTGATGAAGTACCAAGCAACTCAAGATAGAGTAGTAAACTTCGAAATCAATGTCTCCAAACTATTCACACGTGTTGCTTAGGAATGAGTGAAGCAAACAAAAAGCTAACTCTAAGAAAGAACCTCCAATATCAAAGGCATGAATCATCATGACAAGTCCACAATGTATCAAAGGACAATATATCCAAGAAAACATGAATGAGAGTAGAAGATGAAGTTGGATGTGATCCAATAGGTTGAAGGTGTTGACGACCAATTGTAATGCTTCAATCAAGAACTTGAACATGATCTCACAATGATCATCAAGTTCTACAAGTGCTCAAATATGCACCTAATGCAATGTAAAATGGTCTCCCCGTCACAAATACATAGTTCCAAGCAAAATACTAATTTTTTGCCATAAAAAATTGTCTCAAATAGATTATTGCATACTCAAACAAAGGAGAAATATGTGGCCATTAGCATCATCAATAAGCATATGGAAAAAACAATAGAAACTGATATCATAATTGCATAGAGGATGAAATTTCGTGCACTTCTAGAAACAAAATCACTCAAAATGGTGTCTGTATCAACAAGTTATGAACATTTTAAATTTCAAAAAAGAGGTTTAGCCTTGGGATTTTGGGAGCAAATGAAAATCACTGACATCAAATAAAATAATTCACTAAATCCAAATATGTAAATGTGTATATAACTAAAAAATACACAGCCTACAAAAAACCACATTGAAAATTGATGTTGTATGAGAAAGTTATGGCAATTTAAAAATCAATGTCAAAATCTTGGTGCTAATCCCCCAAAATTAAGCCAAAAGTGCCACGTAACAACCTTTGATTGGTTTGAATGGAACACACCATATGCTAAAATGGCAAGGTACCAAATATGACATGGCATGTACATAATGTTGATGTAACATGTACATAAGGTTGATGTTGCATGTGTTGAAAGTGACATGTGGCAATATACGAAATGACACATGGAAACTGAAATTGCAAATTTTCTTTGGATGCACCCACTAATATGGCACATGTTGATTGGGTGGAAGAGTTCACATTGCAATGATGTAACGAGTCCTTCAAATGATAAATCTACTCAACAAAATATTAGTTAAGGTTGAGAGGGAATGGATTTTGAACCCGAGACCTCATAAAAACGAAATAGATAGGATATTATTATAACCACATGATCAAATCCATAATATTTGATATCAAATCCGTTTGGTATATTGTGGAACAACTAATTTAAAAACATATTATCGTGAATGGACGACTCACATCTGCTAATTTTGTTTTCAATATCTGAGACAAATGAAGGTTGATTATGGTACACAAATGATCAATCTTGACTAATTAGACCACTCCAAACACATATGGTCAAATCAACCCAAAAATGTACCAATTTGTACAGCTCTTAAGTGCACCCACGAATTTTCAATCTTAAATCTAGCTCAAACAAAAACCAAATTTAACAACATGAACATTGAACTTGACTATTTAGCATGCTCCAGATGTAATGGTAATGTCAGATTTAGAAAAAAAATAGTTTAAAATTTGCAAAAACAAAACATGTGATCTAGATCCAAATTTGTAGAACTATGAAAAAATTGGGTTTAAAGAATCAATGCTGAAGATCAAGACTAGCATATCTAAAAAAATAAATTAGATTTACTTGTAAATTGATGCCAAAAAATAAACTTCAATCATTATTGTTAATCATGAAAAACAATAGTAGATATCATATCCAATATTTCAACAAATAAAGAAGTTCATCCAAGAAGTTATATGTATGGCTCCAATACCATGAAAGATCAGGGACATATGTAGAAAATATATTTAATCAAGATATATCATATCTAAACTGCTATGGAAAATATCGAACAAATAAAAGTAGATCTATCAAATAAAAGAGAGGAGATAATAAATTTGTGTGATAAAACCCCAAGGTGGGGATATGTCCATCGAAACGAAGTATTCTATTCTTCATATAACTCTCTCAATTACAATAGCTAGAGCACACACGTATATGGAATTCAAATGGGATCCATACAACTCTCAAGCATATAGATGGTCTAGTCTAAAGATATGGAATTCAAATGGGATCCATACAACTCCCAAGCATATGGATGATCTACTCTAAAGACCTCTTTGGGGATGATCTAGTCTAAAGACCCTTAGGGCTCAGGCTAATGAT